>CM056198.1:124154961-124357461 GCA_029692085.1 Gymnothorax javanicus
CAGGGAAAATCGAAGCAGAGAGGATTAGCTTCTCTCTTCCTTCTGTTTCCTTGCTGTTGCTGCTATTGCGCTATGACAAGAGCACGGCCCAACATGTGGAAAGATACAAGACGTTTTCACTTGTTCTCGATGGCGTGTGAGAGCGCTCCATTTCTCCAGCGTGGCAGCAGGCTTTCAGGCCGAGGATTAATGTAGAACTGCACATGTTAACGAACGCTTTGATGTAAAGGTACACAGATACGGAAACAACAGTGGCTGGATCTGTCAGCATTCGTTTCTAAACTTCTGATGCAGTAAAAGCCATTATTGGTTTTTAATCCCCTTTATTCAACAGCATGATGGGTTGAGCAGTTCTGTGAAATTTAACCTGCAGAAACTGTGAGAAATTTGCTGAACACTTGCATTTTACGGTTAAAATCCATTAGACACATTGATTTAAAGGGGGGTGTAGGAACTGTTTGACCTCATTGTGCAATGAAGCAGGGACTGTTTAGAACTTGCTGCTCTTGCATTCGTATCGGTGGCAAATGTGATATATGGTTGTTCATTTTGAACAAGCGATACTGTGTGAGCTGCCAGCTTAACTATGAAGGCAGTCACTTCAACCAGCAGTCAGTGATCCTCTGTCACCCCACAAAACAACTTCCAGCCGTGGATATAACAATTATAACAAACAGACACGGATCTGAGTTCACAGAAAGAACAAGGATTTTTCTAACTAGTGCCAGACATATTACAATATACCAAATTAATGAAAAAATCAAATCTAGCCTTTTTGCATTTAAAATCCAGTGTAAGTATTCTCATTTGCTTGAACAAATCGGTTCCCACATTACTGTTAAATTAATTGTTTCAAATTCTATGTCATGAACATTACATTAATTTCAAAGTCAAAAAACCTTCTTTTGCATGTATTTTCTTATCTTGATGCATGTAGACTGTAATAATTTCAAATGATTGGCTCAGGATAATGGCAGCCTGGATACAATAATGGTCCAATCCTGTAACACCTGGCCCACAGCAAGACTGTTTATCAGGCTCTTATCGTGTAACACTGCTGAGTCGTACATGCACTTTGACCAAGTGTTGGCAAAAAAGTAGAAGTCTTTTTGATGCTCACCATCACAGGCAAAGGTGTAGGAGGGGTTTTAAAATCTATGCATGACTATGGGTGGTCCACTGTGGAAATATTGCTTTTCCATGACACTTTCCTGATATTCATCTGAGACAAAAGTATGAGGTACAGGATTATACATTTTGAAAACGGAGAGGTCGCCCTCCCCATTTGCTGCACTCCTAATTACTTACTATTATATCTTCATTTCTGTCATTTCTGTGCTAAGCCGCTCACGATAGTACAAAAGATGTGTAAAGCACACATTAACTGCAAATCTCCCAGCAGCTCTGAGACAGGCTTTATCCAAATTCCTCCCCACCAACTGTACTCAAGCTCTGTTGCCACGGTTATGCCCACAAAGCTGTTCAGTCTGTGTAGCATCAGGCTACTCAGAACCGTTAGCATGTAGCATTCGTCAGACCCTCCGAGTTAACTAGAGCAAACAAGCCAATCAGCATTAGATTTGTGTCTCTCTTTGTTTCTGGATAACCGTGGAGTCTCCTTTATCACTGGCAAGCCTTCAGTGAGTGAGTGAGTGAGTGAGAGAGAGAGAGAGAGAGAGCCAGTCTGGGAATTGCAATCGTTTGCTTTCCCAGGGGTGTAGTGAATTTGCGCGGGAAGTGGTCATTTCAATGCCCTCCTCGGTCTGCCAGTCTGCGGGCTGGTGGCCCATCGGGGTACAGTTTTACGGGGGCTCTGAGCATTATAAATGTACTGGCAAAGCAGCCATCTGTAGCAGTGGGCACACAGTACCACACTAGCAGCACAACATGGTGACAGCAGCACTGCGTGATTGATGATAGAGAGCAAAGGTGATAGAAAGGCCTTAAAAACGCATCCGACAGTTTCGCTTGTGTGTTTCACGGCGCATGCTGGATAGAGATCACCGTCTGAGCTTTGAGGAGAAGTTAAATTGATTTGCTGAAAAGATTACTTCGCTCTTGTCTTCACACAGACAAGCCAGGTCTAACAGTTCAGGAGATTCATATCCTGAGGCAGTTTGCTGTTTGTCTTCAGAAGAATTATTAATAATAATTCTGCTCTTTCATGTCTCACCGAGGCTCTGTAGAGGCAGGAAAATTATGTGCTGTGAGGATGGTGGCAGTATTAGGAGACCTCTCCGGCTTTCTGCCTCGATGGCAATGGTGACCTAAAAACACACAACAGCAGCACTAAGAGGAACTTTGGTTCCAGATGGTAGTAGCGGTGCCACCTGCCCCGGTCATAAAACTAAAATGGCAAAGAAACTGAGACTGAGATCTCCTGCAGTGCATTGCCTTTACTGGCTACAAAACTATACCAGCCATCCAGAAAACCAGGGCCAGCCTTATAAATGTCCAAGTCTGTGACTGAGTGAGTGAGTGAGTGATGGGGTTATATCAGGGACATGTGGTCAGGGTAGGCAGTGACTTCTCCTTTTTTATCACAAGATTTTGTCAACCTGTTTCCACGTACTATGCCTGATTGTCAATCAATCAATTTGACCTTTTTTTTCTCGTCAATTAAGCCTGTTATGATTAAGAGGTGATAGTGACAAAAAGATCAATTTACCTTTATGCTTTGATTCGAGACTGCAAGGAAGTAAATCCTAAAAATTTATTAGGAAAAAGTCTCGACTCTCTCGGTAATTCCATATTCATATTGACCACACATTGAACGCCGCATAAGAAAGGTTTTTATATTTGTTAATGGCATTGCGTTAGCTTCCTCTAAGCAAATATGAACAAACTTGCTGTCTCGTGAGCATTTTAAGTTCGATGCACTGACCAATAATATCGTGGATGGAACAGGCACGCCATTCTGCCGTTTAGTCTTGTAAATTAGTTAATCAATCCTCAGATTGCTAATTAGGCAAACTAATAGGGTTATCGTTTGTTTAACGGTGAGGATTTGACGGTGCCTCCCCTAACTGACCTCCGACGGCACGTCACTGAGTTATACCATCAGTCAGTCAAGTGTTGGAGTTACGCCATTAGCTATTGCTCTTTCAAAATGAATAGCCTTGAATATCTGTGAAGAAAAATCCTTTGTGAATATGCACTGGGTCATACGGCAGAATTAAAGGGTAATGAGACCCTGCATATTGAAGTGTGGGAATGTGTGCTTTGCTGTGTAGAGCTGTAATTACAATAAATTCAGTCCTGGTCTAAAGGGGAAAACACCTCTGTGCTTCATGGTACCTTTAGTTTAGAGGAATTCAGTTAGCCAGAGGTCAATCAGTAACGAGCCTTTGTGTTTCAAAGCAACTGCAGTTAGTATAAATACATGATATTAATAATATTTCCACTAACCACATGAAGAAACATGAGGTATTTAATAACATATTGAATTATGTTAAAGCCGAGCCCTCAACAGCAGATTTTTTTTTTACTTCCCAGCAGATGTTTAGGTGTGAGAGACCCCACTTGAGAAAACATAAAATTATATATTTTACAGTTTTTTTTTTTTGGTCATCTGGTGTATGGAGAACACACTCACTTAATGATGTGGACGAACAGCTCACTACCCACTAACAGATTCCATTCAAGATCATCCAGAGTCCTAAGTCTCAAAACTAGAAATCTCACACAATCACCTGAAAAAAGTGCCTTTAGAGTAAACCTACATACATGGCGATGAGCCACACCATCATGAACCATAACATCATGATTCATACCATGAAGAGTTAGTTTGTCTGTAACTTGGCTCTCCATTGGCTGTTAGTATATCCCACAAAAGAATCCACAGATACTTCAACATTTAACATTTAATATTTAATATTTGTGACCTCAAATATGCGCAGCAGATCTGCCATTAAACAGTCAGGTTTTGCTCAATATTGTTGGATGGGAAGCATCGGCTGAATTATCCTTTGATGTAGGTGAGGCTTAAGTCTAAGCCCAATATCTTATTTATTCGACAGGTGTACAGCCTTGTCAAACTATACTGATTCTTCATTTCTTCCATAAGCTGCTGAAGGTTCTACCTTCCAGTAATCGGAAGGATGAAGTTTTAGTGTTGTTTTCGTGGAGATGATCTGTTTCTGTGAGGCTAGAGTGCATTACGGAACCTTCTGGAAACAAAGTCTGAGAATATCGCACCGAACCGCTTCTAGAAACGATGTTTTATTTTTCTGCTCTTTTAATCTCAGGATTTAGGCTGCTAAATGTTCCTGGATTTTGCATCCCTGTGTGCACCTCTCCATTCTCCGACTGTTCTCAATGCAGGAGCACTTCTGCTGAACTAAGAGGACTCCTCTCCCACTACATTCAACCACAGCAATTGTTCCAAAAAGTTAATCGCATATTTTAGTTTTCGACTTAAATTCAAAAGCTCTCAATCAATGAAATGTCAGACTGTAGACTGTACACAGTCCCCACAACAACCCCAAGAAACATATTTCAGTAGTACTTACTTTTAGTAACACTTCGTTTCAATATGCCTTGACATATGTTAGATTCTATAGGGACCTGATGGGCACTTGCAATGGCATCCTTATCCCGTGATCAAACTTTTAATTTCCTCTCTGAATTCTTTAAAATACAGTAATAATACAGTATTCTCTTGTTCAGCCATCGATATTGTTCATTATTTTTCATTTTGCTGAGAAATAAATCTTTCATTCTGGCTCAGGACTGACCTTGGGTAATGCATGCAGGGCAGATAGAAACACATTGCTGCTCTTGCCAACAATGTAATGAATTTGGTCAAGGCAAAATGCCTAAAAGAGTAGCTGTACTTTAAAGGAATAGGATGACAGAGCTGTGTGATCTCAAAGTGCTCTCTGGGGGGGTTGGTGCTCTCCAAATCCATTCTCTGCAGTGTTACTGTTCTTTAAAATGGAGAATTAAAGCGCAGATGGTCTGTCAGAGGGACCTTCACTCCTTAACTGTGATGTACTGAGTGTGTCTCTCGTGTTCTATAGGCCAGTGGTAACAAAGCAAACCTCATTCAGCAGGTCCAGTACTTCATCACTGGAGATTTATGGATGGGGCCGAAGTTTATTCAAGCAGAGTCAGTTTTTGAATGCTTTCCCTGTGTGGGGGGTGGGGGGTGGGTGTGGCTAAAGAGGGGAATGGGGGTTGGCTAAAGAAATAGGCCGTGTGACACTCCTGGTTACAACTATTTTTCATTTATTATTGGCACAGATCATTTTGATAAAAACATTTGATAAATACATTAACTTATTTCAGAATTATTTCAGATACAGATTCTTCTTGCGCAGTAGTTCTGAAAGTACCTTTCATTTTGTCAGAGCTTCATGTCGAGAAAAAAAAAAAACTATTCCCGACTCCCTTGTTCACAGCACAAAGATGCACAAAGCATAAAGATGGCAGTATCTCCCTATATTCATTAAATGAATAGTGAAATTATAGGTCTGCATACCTATCACTGAAGAAAATATAGGGCCGTATATCTATCACTGAAGAATATCTGATAAGGTAAGATGGCCAGAGTGCAGACTCTAGTTGCAATAAACCTACAGTGAAATTCAATTTATTTTTGAAATTTGCATATCAATGCTTCTGAACCACTTAAGCACAGTTTGATTTGCAGTCAGGAAGCTGAATATCTGTATAAACGTGAGGTACTTCCTCTCAGCTTGCCAGAGAGGTGTACACATGAATACATTCTGCCTCTCTTTGTCTCCAGAATAATGACGGCCATTAAAAACCTCTTATTATGATCAATATGGCAACATTTGCCAGAGAAAAAAGATCCCTTACTTCATAGTTGTGTGAGTGGACGACAGGAAATGCCTGGAAATTTATGGATTTAATTCCGAGCCCCACCCAGACTGCGTAACCTATCCAGTTACAGCCTCAGATTTTAGCTGATTACCAATGTTTGTTTTAGCCTTTTTTGCAGTCAAGTGGGTCATATGTGATGTCCAATGGGTAATAGGTGTCTGGTAACTGGACAGGTGACAGCTGGTATGTAGTTTGGGTGGTGGGTATCTGGTAACTAGATAGGTGGTGTATAGTTTGGGTGGTCTGTGTTTGGTAACTGGACAGGTGGTGCTCTGTTTGGGTGGAGGGTGTCTGGTAACTGATGAGAAGGTGTGTAGTTTTGGTGGTGGGTATCTGGTAACTGGTCAGGTGGTGCTCTGTTTGGGTGGAGGGTGTCTAGTAACTGATGAGAAGGTGTGTAGTTTTGGTGGGGGTATTTGGTAACTGGATAGGAGGTGTGTAGTTTGGGTGGTAGGTATCTGGTAACTGGATAGGTGGTGTGTAGTTTGGGTGGTGGATATTTGGTAACTGGATAGGAGGTGTGTAGTTTGGGTGGTAGGTGTCTGGTAACTGATGAGAAGGTGTGTAGTTTGATTTGAGTTTTGAATGAAATGGCTCCATAGCAGTTTGGCCAGGTCTTGATAAATGGGCTGGTCTGGCATGACAGCACGTCATAACTCCAGAGCTAACTGTGCAAATGCAGTCAACGATAAACTCCAAGGAATCGCCACGGCGGATTTCTCTCCCCTCGAGTTATGCCACGTTGCAGTGAATCTGCCATTTGAAGTACTCAGTCGGGCAGCGGTTATGGTCTGTAATCAACAGCTGCAACAGGTCCCAGGTGAAAATACGGAAGCTTTTAAACCATATCTGACTGCACCTCTAATGGTGCTTGTCTTTGGAAGTGCCGACACACCTTGCACAGAGAGTTTATTTCTCTTCACGGCTGCGGTCGGCCAGAGGGAAAAGTGGAGGTTTGAATTTCAGCACGGTCGTCCCGTCACTGTGAGAGTATGTGCTGTTGCCCATGGCGATAATGTTGTGTTACCTGCTTGAGTGAGGATTTGAGTTTCTAATCTCATCATCTTTTAATAATGTTTCAAGTTTGATCAAGATCCATCGCTTGGTTTTTAATTTAATTATCCCTGCAACAAAATAAGGAATCATGATTCAGTTATTGTTGAAGCTTGGCAGGATAAGAAGTGCGGTTTTGGAAAGTAGACTTTCATTATACTACAATTTATCAGCCTGTTTGTTCACTTCTTTATATATTTAAATATGTTTTTGGTTTCATTAGATACGTACAGAACACAAATGCACTGGCTGCATTTATGCCATGGTAGAATCATTGATTTATTGACTTTGATCTTCTGAAATAAGTCCTCCAAACAAATTACTTCGAAGCCATTGGAACAATAGTGCACAACAGAGTCAAATTTTTGGGGAATATTTTTGTCTAATGAACTACAAATGATGTTACCATTATAACAGTGAATAACTACTGTGAATTTTATTGTGCGTCATCTGTTTTTTTTTTGACACTAGAAATGTCATTCCAGAATGAATGAAGAATAAATGAATGAATGAATGAATATTTTACGTATGCCAACCTGTTCACTACTGCAGGTCAGCAGGTGTTGCTCAAGATGTGTCCTCCATCTTGTGACTTGTCCTCGTTAGATCTGCTTTAACATGCTGTCACTCTTTTCATTGCTTATGGTTTCCTCCCCTCAGTTGTGTTATTCACAAGAGCTTCTCATCATCTCAGTCAATAACCTGTCTGGCCTTCTGCTCGAGTGCTGTCGCCGTGCTGGAAACTTCTAGCAGATTGTGTGTAATGAATTAAATATCAACCATACATGCAGATGTCAATCCCATTCAATATGTCTCCATGTAATCATCACTTTTCCCGTCTCAGAGATTATAAATACTGCCCATTACAGCGATTCTGCATCGTAATTCTGTAGAGGCTGTGTCAGAAGCAGTCAGTCCACTGTCAGAAGCAGTGATGTTGAAAATGCTGTGGTATTATTACCATTCTAGGCATTTCCATGGAATTCTGATCTATCATTTGACAAATTGAACTATGTAGCTCAGAGGCTTTGAGGGAAGATTACTTCTTATACACTCTGTAAAAAAAAAAAGTTATTTGACCAATTTCCTCTGGGGAAAGAATTTTTATTCTTCATGGAATCCTTAACTGGTGTGCAATGCTTGCAAACTCTTGTTTTACAAGGCAAAGATTGATTGATCATAATACAGTTCCTCTCTGAAGATACAGGGTCTCTTTTCTCAGACTGTGCCTTACATGGGTTCTTTCCGGATTCGTTGATTCATAGGTATTTACCAAAGTTAAGCCCATGTGTTTGTTATAAGTTGTGATGAATAAACAATTGAAATGGCTATGCTAGCTATGAGTGATTAATGCTGCATTTAGTGTCAGAGGGCCTATAAAGCTAATCAAGAGATCCCAGGAACCAGAGCCAAACAATGCAAATTCCTTCAAAGCAATTTATTCAATCTTCTGTGAAAGTGTCAACTTTAAACACAAAGATTAAAAAAAAAAAAAAAATGTGTTACAAAAATATTCTACTCATGCAGACGTCTTGACATCACTTCTAGGTTTCCTCAGCTCTGTAGACTGGTGTAGTCATGTGACTAATTCACTGCTCAGTTTTTTAGTCAGTTTGTGATCACTTTTAGTCAAATAAAGTAATTTAATTTTGAAGCATTTGCACTGTACAAATTTGAATAATTTGTTCAGTTTGAAGCATAATAAATAATGTAAATAAAACAAAAATTACAAAAGTTGAACATTTTTTATTTCACTTCCTCTTACACTTTCCATAGGCAAGAACCTTACGCACTTTAGCTCTCTTCCAAACCTCGTATGCACTCTGGACGCGTATGTTATGTATTTAAATCAACGTTTTTCAAAATTGCATACCTGCGCAAATAGCCTGAGCAACGCTTTTCATAGCCTATTTAACTGCCGAGTTAAATAGTAACAAAGTAATAAGTAAATTATTTTTCTGTACTGAATTTAGCCCATGATTTCATCGCTGTTCGATCGCATATAGAGAGAAACCGTGTCTTCAGTTGCCAATTGCGATACTGCGTCAGTAAAGGAACATGATTGAGAACTCGCCAGGACAAATTCTTGTCATATAGGCACGTGTCTGTGCCCCCCCGTAACCGTATCATCTGGTTCGGCTTCCAGATTCTTGTCTTCATGTTCCTGTACATTCGTTTCGGTCTGTCTAGCAGATGACCAGAAGGCCGCCAACGATGCTTGTTTCATTTTCACATGCACGCAGTGAACTGAGCAAGCACTCACGTGGCCTATAGCATCATCGGATCAACTACATCGCCTGGACTGTTGCCAAATGTAACTAAGAAGATACTGATTTTCTGCACATTGGGTCTGCTGCATACATTACTAGACTGGCGGGAAGCGGCCGGCTGTCTCTGATAGATCGTCAGTGTGGGTCCTCAGTATGCAGACGGATTTTGTGACTGTGTACAAGAGGTCCGTACCCAAAATGAGCTAGACTGGCCGAGAACAGATTAAAATTACAGTGATCTTTGGAGAAAAAAAGGCATTCGTCAGTCTGACGCTAGTCTGGCACTGCGTACCCGTCAGTTGGGATTTTTTTTTGTCTTCTGATGAGCTGACGAACGGGCAGCGGAAACCAAGCACTTAATATGCAGTTGAATAGTTAGGAGCATGGTAATTGTTAAAAGTGGTAAGGAAAAGCTGTTCAAAAAAAAACAATGTCTGTGCAGCTTTGTAAAAGTTGGCGCAATCTTTTCTGGCAGGGGCGTGGCCGATGATTTCCAGGAGAGCATAGGCCCTGGGCTTTACTGCGGCAGGGAGCACGGCCAATCATGCGTTGCAGGGGTTCCCTGGTGTCCAGGGGCATGGCTAGGTATGACGTGGATGTGGCAAAGCTGGGGATTCCGGCAGCGATGGAAGCGATCGAATCACTGGCGACGTCACTCTTTCTCTTTCACGTCCAGCGGAATGGAGGGCCCCTGGCAGCGGAAATTCATTCTCCGCTCTAGGAGGGATTTACACGTTCCTCAGCCAAACAGCTACTGAGAGGCGGGCCATCTTAAAGGCAAGAATGAATTGAAAACAAAATCACGTCCCTTTAGGGAATACTTCCGTGGGTTGTATATGTCGGTTCGTTGGCGCGGTCCGTTGTTTTTCCACCAGCCAGGGAGAGGGGAGGGATTACATCTGGAAAGGAAAGGCCCCGACAGTGCATCTCAAGTCTCTTTTTTAGTGCAGGAAGTTCATAGTTAAGCTGATTGGGAGGTGTGGTAGCCACTCAGTCAATAAGCGACACGTGCAAATTGCTTCCTCTTTTCTCGCAGTACGTTCTCCGTGCAAACATAATTGATAAACAAACGTGCTTAAAATAAACGCCACATAACTAGCACCACACACAGATTAGCACTACAATAATAAATCAAAGAAATCACACCATATACTCAGTGTACATGCAATTACAGGAGAACCATACTGCCTTGAAAAACAAACCAACATGCAGTCACCCCATCTGACATTAGCATTTATGTCGAACCAGGAGAAATGCATCCAGGTGCAATATAATATGTTTATGGGTACAGCGTTAGAATGTGAAGTGACACAATAAAGTTACCCTAATATGTAAAATGTTACCAGTGGCAACAAATATTGTAACTTGACCTTAATCTGAAATCTGATTAATGCAGTATCTAATTCCTAGAAAAAGGAAAGTCAAAGAGGAGGTTAAGTGCATGAAGAATAAATATGGATCGCTGCTATATGATAACAAGGATATTGCGGACACCTTAAACAGTTACTTTGTTGAGAATTTTACCTCAGAGCGGGTTTTTATTCGGCCAGAGGGCATGTCCAATGCTCAAGATTATTTAGCGGAAATTGAGGTAATTGAGTATTAGACAAGTTGCATAAACTAAAGGCAGATAAGGCGGCGGGTCCTGATGGCTTATATCCTAGAGTGCTCAGGGAAGTTAGTGAGATCATCTTTAAGCCACTATCCGCCATCTTCAGAAGGTCTTTAGAAGCTAGAGAAATACCAAATGATTGGAAGCAGGGCAATATAATTCCAATATATAAGAAAGGGGACCGTATTGAGCAAGGAAATTACAGGCCAGTCAGTTTAACTTGCATTGTGTGCAAAATACTGGAATCTATCATAAAAGATGAGCTGGACTTATTTCTTGAACATAATAATATCTTGAGGGATAGCCAACATGGTTTCCGTAAGGGAAGGTCATGCCTGACAAACCCTCTGGAATTTTTTGAAGAGGCCACCAAGACATATGACCAGAGCAGGGCTTATGACATCATATACTTGGATTTTCAGAAAGCATTTGATACAGTGCCTCATAAGAGACTAATTTTTAAAATTAGCTCCATTGGAGTTACAGGAGGTATTCTGAAGTGGATTCAAAACTGGTTACAGGACAGAACACAAAGAGTGGTGGTCAGTGGTACCTCATCTGAGCTAGGTATGGTGGGGAGTGGCGTCCCCCAGGGATCGGTGTTGGGACCCCTGCTGTTCCTTATCTACGTTAATGACCTTAATAGGAATATTGAGAGCAAATTAGTTAAATTTGCAGATGATACTAAATTGGGAGGTTTGGCAAATAGTATAGAGTCCACTAAAGTGATTCAGGATGATTTGGATAGAATCAAGAATTGGGCAGAAATGTGGCAAATGAAATTTAATGTAGCGAAATGTAAAGTTGTACATGTAGGTAATAAAAACATTAGACGGGATTACTTCATGGGATGTTTAAAACTGGAATGTGCTCCACACGAAAAAGATCTGGGAGTGATTGTTGACCAAACCTTCACAGGCTCTAGCCATTGTGCCGTAGCAGTTAAAAAAGCCAATCGGATGCTGGGATACATTGCCAAAAGTATTGAGTACAAGTCCAAGGAGGTGATGCTTCTTTTGTACAACTCATTCATCAGACCACATCTAGAGTATTGTGGACAGTTCTGAGGACCATACTTTAAGAAAGATATAGAGGCTCTAGAAAAGGTTCAGAGAAGAGCTACTATGCTAATTCCGGGAATAAATGATGAAAGCTATGAGAAGAGGCTGAAGATCCTTAATCTCTTTAGTCTTAGGAAAAGAAGACTAAGGGGTGATCTGATTGAGGTCTTTAAATATGTTAAAGGGATTAACAAAGTGAGTTATGTAGGATTCCTTCGACAAAGTGTTGTTAGTAGAACTCGGGGTCACAAATGGAAGTTGACCAAAGATAAATTTAGCACTGATATTCGGAAATATTTCTTTACCCAAAGAGTAATTTCGATGTGGAATAGCTTGCCTGACCATATTGTTGAGGCAGAGACCTTGGGAGTTTTCAAGAGCAGGCTTGACTTAAAGCTAGATACCATTGAGTCATTGAGTATCTGAAGTGATATATTCACAATAGTATAAAGAAACTGGCGAGCCTAGTTGTTTTATGTTTTTTAACTATGACTGCTATTTGTACTCTTGTAAACCAGTGGCTGGAAACAGCGTTTGCCCTCACTCAGTCTCAGAATATTTTAATGGGGAAAATGTCTTCTTATTTACAATTCTGTTTATGAAGAGATATCTGCTCAGGAGTTTAAATCAGACTTGTGTTCAGCTATTGCTTTGTCTGGATGTGACAGTTCCTCAGGTGCCTGGTCCTGAAGACAGATGGTTTGTGCTCTTGTTGATTAAGATAAGGTCTCTCATCTGACATACCACTGTTTCCAAACAGTCCTAATGGAAAAATATCAATCGCTCAGGGGTGCGTTTCCCGAAATCACAGAAGTTAACTTGCGTCATACGAACCATTGACAATAAATGGCCGAACTGTGTAAGCTGCTAACTTAGTTAGCAACTACGCTTTTGGTAAACGCAATGGTCGGTAATAGACAGAAATGGCGCCTCAAGCTAACTCTTCTCTAGTTATTGGTCAGAAAAGGCCGGAAATCAAAATGCCGCTGAATGATTATTACTGATATTTACCGAAATATTAACCAGAGCATATTTGTCTACATGGGTTCCAGCGGTCAGCTCTGCACACATTGGCTGATCTGGAACGAAAAACGTAGCACCTCTGGTTTATATATCTCATTGCCTTCTGTGCTGAAGAGTGGAGAGTCACCCTTGCGCCCATGTGACATCACGCATCGCGCTTCCGGGAGGCTGCATGGCAGCTCAGTAGTGGCCTTAGGACTGCCACACAAAAAAACGCTCACAACTTTTTCATAAATGGTCAAGTATGCCTGAAAATTTTCTTATGGGCTCTCAATATTACAAGCAATCAACCTATGCATGTATGTATGTTCCGTTGTCTATTCCTTTAAGTGGTAGCACAGGTGCTAGCAAACAAAAAAATTCAGTAGCACAAAACTAAAAACTATAACACACAGAGGAGTACTGTTAAAAATGTGTTTCATTCAAAAACATATCTTTCTAAACACAAACTCATCCACTTCTTTTGCATCGTTACCATTTTAAGTAAACACCATCATTGGGTAGAATCACAAACGCAGACCACATTTGTATCATAATGGTAACTATGTAACCCATTTCATTTTAAAAGCAACCATAAGCATCCGACCACAGACTGTATAAAAAGATGGACGAAGCAACCGTGACGTCACTCATTGGTTTGAACAGCGCCATTTTGTAATTTTGAAAGCAGATGTGATTCCTATTGAACAAAAGCGTGAATTGAAGATCCAGGAAGGAGCGAGGGGTGGATCTACCTGTGGATCTGACCGTATCAGATGAGGACCAGAGGATACTAGCCACACCTTATAAAGCATATCTGGCTTTGTCCTTTATTCTAGTCTATTTGGGACCATAATTTACAAAAATGAACATCATGATATATCGAAGGAGACTTGAAACTTGTGATAGATACCATAAAATAATGTGGAAAATCATAATTGAAATAATAAATCAGGTGGGAAAGAAGGGTCATTTTCTCATAGACTTCCATAGCATTTAACTTCTTTCTGCAACCACCGACGTCACCGTCTGCTGGCTATTAAATAGAATGCAATTTTCAGAGATTTCCGCTTGGGCCTCTCTTTTCCGACCCGGGTGCTGCGTCCATCTTTTTATTCAGTCTATGCCTCCAACAGATCTGAATCCGATTGCTCAGTGTTAGATTGGCAAGGAGTCTTCCAAACGTGGGATTTTTCCTGAACATTGCTGGCTGCTTGTTGATGTACTAACAATCGAAAAATATTGCTTCATTTTTGCGTGCGATTCAAATGATTGTTACTTACTTTCATCCGCCAAACTGATTTTTTCGAATCTAAGCATGATTACAATTTGGGTTAAGGTTAAGTTTAGGGCTCGAATTAGGGTTAGGGGCTGGGTGTTGGTATAGGGTTGGGGAAATTAGTGACGACCCACATAAACTGAAGCCTTTTACAGGAGCTCGATTGACGTTTTGTCAGTTTGGCGGATTAACAAGCGATTCAAATCTGCCTCGTCCATCTTTGATGACGCGGCGCGCTCTTGTTTGGGAAATGTAGTTTTTTTTTTTTTTTTCGGTAGCATTTAAATGGTCCGTAGATACTTCAAAATACATTTCCCTTTGATGCATCGCTCCTTCATATCTTACAGTTTTTCACGATTGTTAACACACAAAAATCTAAACTTTGACACAATTTGCACAACCTTAACTTCACGTACCATTCGCTCAACCCGAATTGTCACTACTTCACACTCCCTTATGACTCCCCTAGACTCTGACTTTCCTTCTTTACACTCTGACGCCAATTGCACATCACCTTGTTGTCTAAACACTACACACAATGTTCAGTTGTTGCACACACCTCTCATGTAAAAGCTCAAAGCTTCAACCTACAATACACTCTGCAGTCAATTGCACATTAACTTGTTGTCAAAACACTACACACAATGTTCTGTTGTTACACACACTTCTCATGTGACATCTCAGTGGTATCAACCTACAACACACAAGTGTTAAAAACTCAACAAATTCAGGTCTGGTGAGCAATTAGCAATCAGGACTGCAGCATATAAGTGCCTTGAGCCTCCTCCTCTGTGTTTGGTGAACAATGGAGAACCTTGAAGAGACCAACCAGAGAAGGAGAAGTCTAAGAGTGAGAGGAGGAGGAGGAAAACAAGGAGGAGAACAAGGAGAAGGAGAAAGAGGACAAGGATGGGAGGAGAGAGGAGAAGGAGGGCATGGAGGAGGACAGAGAAGAGGAGGAGGAAGACAGAGAGGAGCAGGAGAACAGAGAGGAGCAGGAGGAAGAGGACAGAGAGGAGGAGGAGTAAGAAGAAGGAGAACCATTATATCTAATGAGATTCGGGCCACTGTGATAGACCATGTGCTGAACATGGTTTGAGCATGAGGGAGGCTGGCTTGAGGGTCCAGCCCAATCTCAGCCGATTCACAGTTGGTGCCATCATAAGAACATTCAGGATGGAGAACAGGTACTAGTTTATATTTTACTATAAATCTATTTGTCTTGTGTACTGTAAAACAATACAACATTTGTGTACTATGTATTTGTGTACTGTATACATTGTGTACTGTATATACTGTGTACTGTAATACAATACTGCATTTCAATATAATACAGTGTGCTCACAGTAGTTATATTTTGCAGGACCGAAAGACAACCTCACAGTAGGGGAAAAAGACGTGTTTTCACACCAGAGCAGGAGACCCTAATTGTGAACATGGTTCGTGAAAACAATGCAATTACCCTAAGACAAATTAAACAGAAGATCCTAGCAGATAATGCAGCTTTTAATACGATCCAGAATGTCAGCCTGTCTACACTGGACCGTGTCCTCAAGAGGAATTCATTAGCTATGAAACAGGTCTACAGGGTCCCGTTCGAAAGAAACACAGACCATGTGAAGGAGCTACGGCACGACTTTGTGCTTGTAAGTCCCATACATTACAGTAAGCACTGACATACAGGTAATGTAGCCTACCTGTGATGTACAGCAATATATTTTTTTTTTCCTTTTCTACAGTGTCTTTTGACCTCTCTGTCCATACAGTAACTTGCATTCTCTTTGTTTTTTGTTTCAGCGAATCCAGGAGCTTGATACGGCGAATGAACTATATGAATATATTTTTCATAGATGAGGCTGGGTTTAATCTGGTCAAGAGAAGGCGCAGGGGAAGAAATATCATAGGCCAGCGGGCCATTGTTGGGGTCCCCGGCCAGCGTGGTGGGGAAATATAACCATGTGTGCAGCAATAAATCACCATGGTGTCCTGCACCGCCATGTACATCTTGGTGCCTATAACACAGACTTGCTGCTGGCCTTCCTTGATGACCTCCACGAACAACTTGTTCCACCAGATCACACTGATGATCCACAAAGAATTAATTATGTTGTCATCTGGGACAATGTGAGTTTCCACCGGGCTCTGCTTGTACGTCAGTGGTTCCAGGACCACCCACATTTTACGGTGTTATTCCTCCCGCCGTACTCTCCATTCCTCAACCCCATAGAGGAGTTCTTCTCTGCTTGGAGGTGGAAGGTGTATGAGCGAAACCCCCAGACCCAGGTCCCACTCGTCCAGGCCATGGAAGAAGCCTGTGGTGACGTCAGCCTCGAGTCCATTCAGGGATTCATGCGCCACTCAAGGCGGTTCTTCCAGAGATGTCTAGATAGGGAGAACATCGCCTGTGATGTGGACGAGGCCCTCTGGCCTGACAGAAACCGAAGGCATGATGATGCTTGATCATGATGATTCCTCAATCATGTACAAAATAAAAACATTTTTGGCTGCATATTTGTGTGCTGTTTTAAGTTTGTTTTATGAAAAAAGTAGGCTACACTGAGTCATTTTTACAAAAAGAGAAATATCTTATTTTCCGGAGTCATTGTCATTCATATGGTGTGTTCCATTTTACAATAGTGTTTTCAATTTTGCACTACAATGTGCTGTAAATGCTTGGTAGTGTGCAGCAAAAGCTTAGTTGTGTGTGCTCAATGAATGGTATGTGTCATTGGAAAATACGACTGTGTGTAGCAAATGAAAACATGAGTTCCATTTTGTGAACACAATGTAGAGATTTGATGGCAAGAGTCTTCTTGCAAAGGGAGTGTCAGGTTTAGCATTTTGTGTGTGCAGTTTTCAGTTTTGTGTGTGCAGTATTAAGAAAGCCGTTATTGTATTGAGAAACGTGTGTTGACAATCGTGAAAAACTGTAAAGACAATACAAGCCCACTCTCTTTAGCAGTAGACAAAGTTGGGGCAGATCAACAGCGATTATGCAACCTTTCGCACGTGTGCGAGTGTTTTCAAATTTATCTTTGCACATATTTTTTTTTAATCGCAAATGCGAGCAAAACTGTCGCACTGTACAGCCCTGTGACAGGCATGTCCTCTGTCTCTTTAAAACAAGCTGTTACTGTATTTCAGAGAATATGTATGATCGAGAGGATGTGTAAAATGGAAAACTGCTCTTAGTGCACCGTGTTTATTATTTTCTTATGCCACTGATGTCATTTCTTTCAAAGTGTCAGGGAGTCCAGACTCAAAGGAGACAGACCCAGAACTAGGAATAGGGGAAACCAGAGGCTTATTGAGAGACGAGGTTAGACACACAAGAGTTATGCAGGCAGGCCGATCCTTTTTCATGGACAAAAAAAGTTGGGCAGCGTAAATCAGGAATGCTTGATGGCCAGTAGAGTGTGGTGAGGGTTCCAGGCTGGGGTCAACACCGAAAGCTCAGTCCAGTGGGGCACATGAGTGGAAAGGGCAGGAATCTTAGGGGAGGGCGAGGCAAACTGGGGCAACACTGACAAACACACAGGGCTGAGGCAGAAACAAGGAGCCATGAGAACCAGGGTATGAGGAATAAACACGAGAGAGCAGGATACAGGCGTGGAGCTGGGCAATACAGTCTGGCGATGGCATGAAGACAAACAAGATCCTAAATACACTGAGACAAAAAGTAAGAATGGGAAACAGATGCAGGAAAGGCATGAGGAATACACACAGGGATTGGGAAGGTATGAAACAATACTTGCAGATTGAAATCAGTCATGGAAACAAAACCAAAGCTAAACATGGACAGCCAAAAACATAGTGTGACTAATTAACAAGGAAAGTACAAATGTTTTGCCATGTTTTGTGCCTCCATGAACTCAGCAGATTCCATTTTTTCATTGAACTCTCAGGCTGAATGATCCAATCCTCATGGTTAGAGCAGAATAATAGAGAACAGTGGAGCACCTCAGATTTATTTTACCACTAATTACTAGGGGGCCACTGAGGTTGTTTGGCTTGAAAGCTTTTGACTGTCTTCTGTGAATATAATCTCACAAAAAGTTCCAAATTTGAATGGACTCTTAAATCACGCAATGGCTAATGCACACATCTAGCCTTGAGTCGGGACTTTATTTGCAGCATTCATGTTATGCAAATAGAGAGAAATGCCTTTTTTTCCCCTCCGATAAAAATAACTTTAGATCTTCTCTTTGAAATCAGCAGGGCTGTATGTGTGTATATATCCATGGGTGGCCTTAGTTTCTGGTTTTTCAGTGACACAGAAGTACTGAGATGGAAAGTACAGCACCAGACTCGCTAATTACTCTTCACCAGGGCTCTTATTGATTTGCACTTCAGAAGAAGCCGATGCGGCTGATCTTTTCAGGATCATGACTGTAACCTGATGCGACTTTTCCCTGTATATCCAAAACGGTGTGTGTTTCAGGGCATGGTTAACACTGAAGGGGCATTTTTGACAGCCTGGGCAGGGAGATGGCGCCCCAGCTTCTTGTGCTGCTGGTATCGTGTAAGCGGCCTGTGGCTCTAATTAAAAGATGAGGGCTCGTAGGCCGCTGGAGTTGAAAGGTGTGTGATGCTCTACTGCAGGGGTTAGATTCACACAGTCCAGCCTCTCCAGAATGCAGGGAGCTCTGCACAGGGGTGACGATGACTCTCTGCAGGAGTCTCTCTGAAGCGTGTGTAGAGTTACTGCACTGCAGGAGTCTCTCTGAAGCGTGTGTAGAGTTACTGCACTGCAGGAGTCTTTGAAGCGTGTGTAGAGTTACTGCACTGCAGGAGTCTCTGAAGCGTGAGTACAGTTACTGCACTGCAGGAGTCTCTCTCTGAAGCTGTCTACAGTTACTGCACTGCAGGAGTCTCTCTGAAGCGTGAGTACAGTTACTGCACTGCAGGAGTCTCTCTGAAGCGTGTGTACAGTTACTGCACTGCAGGAGTCTCTCTCTGAAGCCTGTGTACAGTTACTGCACTGCAGGAGTCTCTCTCTGAAGCGTGTGTACAGTTACTGCGCTGCAGTAGTCTCTCTGAAGCGTGTGTACAGTTACTGCACTGCAGGAGTCTCTGAAGAACAGTTACTGTGTGTACAGTTACTGCACTGCAGGAGTCTCTCTGAAGCGTGTGTACAGTTACTGCACTGCAGGAGTCTCTCTGAAGGGTGTGTACAGTTACTGCACTGCAGGAGTCTCTCTGAAGCGTGTGTACAGTTACTGCACTGCAGGAGTCTCTCTGAAGCGTGTGTACAGTTACTGCACTGCAGGAGTCTCTCTCTGAAGCGTGTGTACAGTTACTGCACTGCAGGAGTCTCTCTGAAGCGTGTGTACAGTTACTGCACTGCAGGAGTCTCTCTGAAGCGTGTGTACAGTTACTGCACTGCAGGAGTCTCTCTCTGAAGCTGTCTACAGTTACTGCACTGCAGGAGTCTCTCTGAAGCGTGTGTGTCTTACTGCACTGCAGGAGTTAAGCTGCACTGCACTGCAGGAGTCTCTCTGAAGCTGACAGTTACTGCACTGCAGGAGTCTCTCTGAAGCGTGTGTGTAGAGTTACTGCACTGCAGGAGTCTCTCTCTGAAGTTACTGCACTGCACAGTTACTGCACTGCAGGAGTCTCTCTCTGAAGCGTGTGTACAGTTACTGCACTGCAGGAGTCTCTCTGAAGTGTACAGTTACTGCACTGCAGGAGTCTCTCTGAAGGTACAGTTACTGCACTGCAGGAGTCTCTCTGAAGCGTGTGTACAGTTACTGCAGTGCAGGAGTCTCTGAAGCTGAAGTTACTGCACTGCAGGAGTTACTGCACTGCAGGAGTCTCTGAAGCGTGTGTACAGTTACTGCACTGCAGGAGTCTCTCTGAAGCGTGTGTACAGTTACTGCACTGCAGGAGTCTCTCTGAAGCGTGTGTACAGTTACTGCACTGCAGGAGTCTCTCTGAAGCGTGTGCACAGTTACTGCACTGCAGGAGTCTCTCTGAAGCACAGTTACTGCACTGCAGGAGTCTCTCTGAAGGTGTGAAGTTACTGCACTGCAGGAGTACAGTTACTGCACTGCAGGAGTCTCTGAAGCGTGTGTACAGTTACTGCACTGCAGGAGTGAAGTGTACAGTTACTGCACTGCAGGAGTCTCTCTGAAGGAGTGTGTACAGTTACTGCACTGCAGGAGTCTCTCTGAAGCGTGTGTACAGTTACTGCACTGCAGGAGTCTCTCTGAAGAGTTGTGCACTTAGGAGTCACTGCAGGACAGTTACTGCACTGCAGGAGTCTCTCTGAAGTGTACAGTTACTGCACTGCAGGAGTCTCTCTGAAGCGTGTGTACAGTTACTGCACTGCAGGAGTCTCTCTGAAGCGTGTGCACAGTTACTGCACTGCAGGAGTCTCTCTGAAGCGTGTGTACAGTTACTGCACTGCAGGAGTCTCTCTGAAGCGTGCACTGCAGGAGTTACTGCACTGCACTGCAGGAGTCTCTCTGAAGCGTGTGTTACAGTTACTGCACTGCAGGAGTCTCTCTGAAGCGAAGTGTGTGTACAGTTACTGCACTGCAGGAGTCTCTGAAGCGTGTGTACAGTTACTGCACTGCAGGAGTGTGTACAGTTACTGCACTGCAGGAGTCTCTCTGAAGTTCCTCTGTGTACAGTTACTGCACTGCACTGCAGGAGTCTCTCTGCAAGGAGTCGTGTGTACAGTTACTGCACTGCAGGAGTCTCTCTGAAGCTGCACTGCAGGAGTACAGTTACTGCACTGCAGGAGTCTTACTCTGGAGTCTCTCTGAAGTTACTGCACTGCAGGACAGTTACTGCTGCAGGAGTTCCTGCAGGTTAGCACTGCAGGAGTCTCTCTGAAGCGTGTGCACAGTTACTGCACTGCAGGAGTCTCTCTGAAGTGTGTGCAGGTTACTCTCTGAAGCGCACTGCTGCACTGCAGGAGTCTCTCTGACAGTTACTGCACTGCAGGACAAGTTACAGTTACTGCACTGCAGGAGTCTCTCTGAAGAGTGTGTACAGTTACTGCACTGCAGGAGTACAGTTACAGTTACTGCACTGCAGGAGTCTCTCTGAAGCGTGTGTACAGTTACTGCACTGCAGGAGTCTCTGAAGCTGCACTGCAGGAGTCTGTGTTACTGCACTGCAGGAGTCTCTCTGAAGCGTGTACAGTTACTGCACTGCAGGAGTCTCTCTCTGAAGCGTGTGTACAGTTACTGCACTGCAGGAGTCTCTGCACTGCACTGCAGGAGTCAGTTACAGTTACTGCACTGCAGGAGTCTCCTCTGAAGTCTCTACAGTTACTGCACTGCAGGAGTCTCTCTCTGAAGCGTGTGCACAGTTACTGCACTGCAGGAGTCTCTCTGAAGCGTGTGTACAGTTACTGCACTGCAGGAGTCTCTCTCTGAAGCTGTCTACAGTTACTGCACTGCAGGAGTCTCTCTGAAGCGTGAGTACAGTTACTGCACTGCAGGAGTCTCTCTGACAGTTACTGCACTGCAGGAGTCTCTCTCTGAAGTTGTCACTGCAGTTACTGCACTGCAGGAGTCTCTCTGAAGCGTGTGTACAGTTACTGCACAGCAGGAGTCTCTCTGAAGCGTATGTACAGTTACTGCACTGCAGGAGTCTCTCTCTGAAGCTGTCTACAGTTACTGCACTGCAGGAGTCTCTCTGAAGCGTGTGTACAGTTACTGCACTGCAGGAGTCTCTCTGAAGCGTGTGTACAGTTACTGCACTGCAGGAGTCTCTCTGACAGTTACTGCACTGCAGGAGTCTCTCTGAAGCGTGTGTACAGTTACTGCACTGCAGGAGTCTCTCTGAAGCGTATGTACAGTTAATGCACTGCAGAGCTGCCTGAGAGACTGATACCAATGGGCTGTGTGGAGTCATATAAGGGGGGAGTTTTGGGGGCCTAATTAGTAATTCATTACCATGGACCAGTGTGGGGAGGGACTTGTCTAGAACATGAGTGAAATTCAATCACAGCCTAAAATCAGCTGAGCCAACCAAGCAGTCCTATAATCTACTTGTAAATAGCCAGAATTGCCTGACAGCCTTGCTCACTCCTGCCTTTTTCAAGTGAAAATAAACCTCAGTGCCAGTTTTGTATCTGTATCTTACCATTATCACTGCACTAGTTTTTAAAAATTTTTGACAATTTTAATTATGTGTTGTTCATGAAAGACGATCATTTCTGTTTAACGTTGCTTAGAAACCCTACCGCTGACACTTATTAACATACTAAATAATGAATAGGACAGCACATCATTTAATTGCCGATTTCATGTCATACATTTAATGGTGGGAAAATCTCAGCTATTCATAATTACTGAAATTAATTATTCATGAGAGTAGCTGAATTATTTATGATTTATGTAAAAAGGATTTGCCTTTATAGATACCTGAAGTGAATCCAGCAGCCTCTTGTTCTGTTGAAGCTTTTACTATGACTGATTTCCGCTGGTATACACTACCTCATCAACGCTAGAATAAATCGCCCAAATGGGCCAGTTAAAATTTCTCTTGACATAATGCATGACATCGTCCAATTAACATAATGTGTGTGATGCATTCCTTCATTTTTATTATGCATGAACGTGATTTGTTAATAACTTAGTATATTAAAAATTGCTATAGAAATATTGCCCCCCTTTCATTGACATATAGTTATATTCTGGGAGTCATTTTCAGTGAGCCAGTGATGCATTCTCAATAAATACAAAGTATTTAAACAAACAGTGCTGTGGGGAAATTGCAGTAAAGCTTAAATCCCAGAAATCCTGTTTCTTTCAAAAACAAAGTAATCGCATTGCTAACCTCGTAACAAGTCATTAATGCCTAATTGCATTTATATTACCAAAGTTGTCTTCAGTATGCATATGGATGCTTTGCATCATAATTAATTTGTCATTACCAATCAGTCAGTCATGTCTTAAATCAAATGAAATTTGGATTAACATCATTTGCTGCAGAATTGTCTCAGCTAATCATCTGCTCAATCCTTCCTTGGCCGCTGGTCCCTCATTTGGAAATGTCACCAGCGGCTCTTTTCAGAATTTTAAATTAATTTAGTCCAAATTCGACAAGTCAGAGTGTTGTACCAAATCTAGTGGAAAATGGCTTAAAATATTAGTTCGTTTCTAAAGTTTCTGCCTGCTTACATCTGACTAATGTCTTGCTTTATTGTAGTATCTTGAAATGATTTTCACTGTTTCATCTGATTAGGATTATTTTGTCTTTTTCAGCAGAAAAGTGATCGGAGTAAGAATTTTTATCAAATTATAATGCTAAATTACCTCTTGTGACTTGTTGAAACAAAGTGTAGCCCTCTGCCTCCAGCCCTCTAACTCACCAGCCTATTAAGACCCGGATGGCATTCCATGCTCTCGATCATTGCCTGCATCTGTTCCCTATTGTCTGCATTCAATAGTGTTTCCCTATATAAGATAGAGCTTTGCACTCATTCGGTGCAAAGTCTCGTCAGCTTCACGTTTAACCATGGTCTTGTATCGACTTAGATCCTGCACATTCACGTGTATTTGTAACTTCTTTAATTAAGCGCTGTTCTTAATGTTTATGTTCAGCGCTTCTACTATCTAACCAGAAACCTTCTCTCCTTGTTTCTTTATATTTTTAATACTTAAGCACTGTTACCATTGTCACAATTATCTGTATTACTAGTATTATTATCCAGGAACCTCGTTTGGTTGTTCCTTTGCACTTTGTTCTACTTTGCCTTCCTGCATTGCCGAGAAGTCATAATAAACCCGATCCATCTTCGCGCCTGAGTTTGGTTCCACTGTTTCCGCTTTTTGTGCACTCTCAACTGGTGCTGAGAGCAAACCCATACACAAGGTTATGATGCCCAAGACTTGTAGAAAAGCTGAAGCCAGCTTACACATTCAATTGTCTGTTGAGAGCACATTGGGGAAGACTTTATTCGTAACAATCATGTGTTTCTTGACTTTTTCAATAACCTTTAGTTCCCTATGGGCAAAATAGCGGCTGTGGTAACCTTATAAGAGCAAGGTCTCAGTTCAAGAACCAACCAAAATCTTGTCAGAGGCTTGAGCTGTTACACAGGCCTCAGGGTTCAGCATTCAAACAGAACTGCTGGAGACTCAAAGCTTTTATTAAATGCTGCCCCACAGGGCTAACAGAGCCTTTCAGATACACTGTAATCCTCCATCTCATGAGAAAAACTTGGAAGCCATTTTAAATGGTTCAGTGCATTCTGCACCTATATCTCGATAAGATCTACGCTGTATTTTTTGATGACAGAAAAATTGGGGCGTAATGAATGGGACACTCAGTGAGTGACAGAAGCCAAACCGTCGACACGTTGTTAGGCGCTTTTGTAATACTTCCGCTGGGACCTACCTGAGGCTACATCCAGACAACCATAGACAACCTCGATGTATGGTTTTCCTGCTTAGAAAGTAGATTATACAGCTCACATCCTTATCCTACATGATCTCTGTGTTTTTGCTTTTTCATGTGAGGGAGTCTATCTCATTTATACCACTTAACCTGGCTGTTAACATTTTATCCCTGTGATATATTTACACTTTTCCTGCTTAATTTGTGTGTGTGCATGCGTGTGTATATGTGTGTGTGTTTGTACGTGAGAAGAGAGACAGTGAGAGAACAGGGGAAGGGAGAGAGAGATTTAATTCCCTTTTAAGTCTGTTACTGTGTTTCCTCTGCAGTGTTTTGCTTTGAACTTCATCATAAATGGGTTTATTTGAAATTGTGTTTGAGAATCCATTTTAATTTTCATTACAGGACCTTGTTTTATGTCAGAGGAAAGTTGTGCAATTTGCATATTGCTCAGTATTATCACAACAAATAAATGCATAGAAAATGAGACTCATACATGAAGAGGTTATTAAAAATACAATTCAGTGCCACAGTCAATATTATGATCCATGACTTTGCTTGTAAAAGATTATTAACTGAACTCACCCTCTTGCATGTTGCATCTTCAGTGCTACTTCAGAACACAATGGACTATCAATACAATTTCTGTGTGCATTTCAGCATGATGTTGAGATCAGACAGAAAGTAAATGAGCTTTCATCTGCTCTCTCCTGCAGTATTACTTCCCTCTCTAAGTGCACACAGGGAGGCTCTACAGTACAGCATGCAGAGAGCTGAAACATGCACTGCGCTCATGTGGCCTGTCTTTAGCCTCCCTGCTGAAATTCACAAAGCACATCCTGACTTGTTTGAGTTCCTTTTGTGCAGAATTGCTTCAGGTTAACCAGCTTGCTGAAGCTGCGCAGCTGTGTACAGAGTAAAAATGAGAAAGGGTATCAGGCTGTTGGAGAGATGACTGTAATGTAGCACAATAAACCTGCATACGGCGTCAGGAAAGCTACATCCCAATAACCTAATGTGCAAAATGTTGTCATGCGGAACCTGGTCTTAAGGCAATTATATGCAGGTTGTAAGCTTATTATAATTATTATATGTAATTATTATAATTTATCAAATGAGTTCTGTGCTTAGAATTTTCCCAGTGTCCTTCATTCCTGCCAAGCGTAGTCAATTCCCCATGGTCTGATGGTCGGCTCCCCATGGCCACGATTTTGCCACAAAGGTCTCTGACTTCAATTTCTGATTCTTCCCAAGAGTGGCCAGTATGGGTCTTCGTTTAGCTTTTGTCTAAGACTGGAGAGAGGGGAGAGCCGGTTGTTGTGTAATATCCTAGTTTTATGGAGGCTGCCAGCAAATATGAATATGCTGCCTCAGCATTGCTGTCGGTGTGATATATTCTGCTAACATCCGAGGTGTTGGAAGCACCGGGCAG
This sequence comes from Gymnothorax javanicus, assembly GCA_029692085.1. Lineage (NCBI taxonomy): Eukaryota > Metazoa > Chordata > Actinopteri > Anguilliformes > Muraenidae > Gymnothorax > Gymnothorax javanicus. Next base: position 124,180,877 of record CM056198.1, read on the forward strand.
AGGAGCGGAGGTGCAGACGGGGGGCGAGACGAGGGGGTGAGGGCACTGATGAGGTCAAAGGTTATACCTTCCATGAAAGAATAAAAAGTTGTTCTTCTCTAAGGAGCATAATCCACTGCTGTGGCGCATGAAAGCCAATCATATTCCCATTCACAAAATCCGTTTGTTTAAGAGTCAGATCGGGGAGCACTGTAAATCCACAGCACACGCTGTGTTCGAGAGCCTCCTGTGTTCCTTATTTTTTACTTTTCCACCTTTATTGCAATATCTTTTTGATTAATGACATTGTATTTCTTTTGCTCGTTAAATCATCAGCGATGTGCATTTTTTCTTCTAAAAATAGATCGTGGCTCAGCGATTCACTTTGCTGTCTCGACCGTCGCTATAATGCCTTCCATCTCAAGGTGTGTGCAAACAGGAAAGGGATGTGTTATGAAGTATAATGCCTGTGACGGAAAATCTTTTTTCTCAGTGTTGACCTTTTTATAAAAGTAAGAATCACTGGTATGCCTTCGCAACTATAAGAGCTTGATTTAAGTAGCAATTCAGTTGTCTTTGAGACAGCAGCAGCAGCTAAAAAAAAAAAAAAAGTTGAAACTATTTTTTTGGAGGTGGTGGGGGGATGCCAAAAAAATTGTTTATTGCCACAATAATCCATTTGAGATGGAGGACAGTGAGCGCAATTCCCATTACTGGATTACTGGGGAATGAATGTAGGCGAACACCGGAGGGAAAGGTTCGCAGAAATGACATTTAGTTTTTACTCTTTACCTACATTTCTTCCTCTGGACCGTGCCATTCAAAACAACAAAGGGGCTCAGAAGCCTTTCTCAGTTTACTTCTGACAGGCAGCTCAGCATCTCGGCTATTTCCAGCCATGCTTCTCAGCTTTTCATTTTTGGCAGAAGACATCATACTGACTCCTTTACAGAACCCCGAATGAGAAATAAGAGCCTGAACTCTGCATAAAAAAATATAAGTAAAGCATTATAAATAAATCACTATTAGACTGAAGTGCACAAAAGTTTGGTGCCTCTGCTTGATAGATGATCCCACTGAGTTGGAATCACTTCAGATTATCCTTTTTTACCCCTAATTTATTTTGTGATAAGTCAGCTCAGTGTCTCAGTCCATTTAAGCCAATTATATGTTGGAGAGTCCAACAATGGAGTAGCTATTATAATGTGGTGAAGAACAATAATGGATATTTCACTCCTCATGAACCACTTACAGAATGTTATTTATGTTCAGAAACCAACATTGTGTGACACTATCGTGCACTGACTGAATTAAGTAACTCAGATTTTTACTCATCTAGTTTAGTTCCCCATCCAGTTACATATTGTACTGCCATTTTGTTCTTTCTTTGAGACATGCCTGGAGTTAGTCCACATTCATGCATCATTTCAATTCTTTAGCCTTTTTTCATAGTAATTAAAGTTGAATTCAGTGTTAACATTATACCACATATTGCATGATGGTATAATAATATACCACTGCTAATAATAAAACCTTGTGCTGTGACGATGCAAAGTGGTGTTGTGCCCCGAGACTTAGACAAAATGAAATGATCCATTTATACTGTAATTGAAGGGCAGATGTTGATTGATTTCAGCACATATGGTGGGCAGCCATTTTGTGTGGGGCAGAGGGCCATTTTCCTCAAATGAAAGAATAATAACATTAAATGGAGTGTGTGCAGAGTCACCGGCACAGGTGAGTGGGCAGCTAATGAAACTAATCGCACAGTTTTAATGCTGATTTGGTTTAAGTTCAACCTGGCTCCCTTCCCATCAATGTTTCCTCCTGACAATTAAAAATGATGCAAAAGTGTTCAAATTGGAGGCTTTATCATGGGAAAAGGTCACAGGATTCAGCCGACGTTTGTCCTTCACAATGAATTTCCTTTAAAAGTCCATCTTCAAATGTAATTATTCACTAGTGTACTTTGAGGAGTCCAGCAATCATAATAATGAACTGAAGAAAGCAAAAACGTTCAACATATGCTTGAATTTTTTCTTCTCAGTTTAAAAGACTTAGGTATTTCAGCTAAAATTTTGATTAAATCTATCATAAAGGTTCTAATAATCCCTCATTTATCAGAACCAAGGACTGTGTTAGCAAAGCTTGGCCTTTTCATTTTTATTCACTAAAAGTGTATAGTTGGTTTAGTTTGTTTGCTTTTTGGTACAGCCAAAGGCAGAGATTGAACAGAGCCAGGAGAGTAGGGTTACTAGACGGTTCTGTGGCAAAAACTTTGTTAAAAAGATATTGTAAGCAAATGAAAGAAAAGTGATTGTCTTAAGTTCGGTGTTTGACTTGTGAATGACAAATTGAAAGTAGGCAGAATTAGAGTCCAGGACTTTCTGAGAATCTGGAACGAGTGCTACTCTAGATTATACATGCAGGACTGGGGAGATACAGTACTGCAATTCTGTAGCTGCCATTAGCTGATCCAGGTATGAGTCGATGGGATTAATTAGCTCATTAAACAAGCATATAATTATGATCTTTAATGCTTTGTGAGTGAACTGTGTCACAAGCACATTTTTAATATCAAACCCCATCAATAAATGAGATACTCAACAATAAATAGCATTATAATAGCGAATTTAATTATCAATACTTTTAGAAAGGAAATTTTTATACGAAAATTCCATATGTTAACATTGCTGAAGTATACATTTGTGAAAATACTATGCTAGGTTCAAAATATGTACAGAATGTATCACAACACAATACTGAAACAGATTGAACACAAGATTATTCTAACATCAAATTTAACAGCATATATAATTGAAATGTACATTCTTTGTTTAGAGTGGACCTCAGTTAGAAGGGTCTGATAGCAATAGTTTAATAACATGATAGCTACGTTTTCAGCAGTTGTGCTTCTTTGCTTTGAGATGGAATTTGAAATCGAGCATTCTGTAGCCTTATTACCTTAAGTAATGCCCACTTCAGAGATAGTTTACCTGAATTTGATAAAATACTGCACTGCATCAGAAGAGGAGCTGGGTTTGTAGTGATATGAGGCATTTTCCTCAAACTCAGCAAGAGGGCTGTCATTGGAAGCGAAGAAACACAATTTAAAACAGAAATGAAGTGCTAACTTTGAAACTGAGACCATGAGAAGAAATGAGATTGGCTGACATAATAACATTATGATAATGAGAGATTGTGTCAGTGATGTCTCATCATCCTGCTTAATGACTCTGAGTCTGGCAACAGCATTACAGCATTTTTGGGAATTAGTGCTCTAGCTATAAATAGATGAGTTGGTTCTCTCAAGTATTTACATTTCCTGATCATGATATAATTCATCCATACCCCTAACTTACTTTTAAACAATGGGCTCATTTCGCTGTTAAATAAATAAATAAATACATACACACATACATAAAAATCCTACGTTTTTACAAGTCAGTTTTACATAATGACAGTGTCTTGAATGGACATTTTAAAAGTTGCTTTTTTCAAGTGTTCATAAATGGATCTTAATGTGAACCTTTCTTATGTCTTGGATCTCATGATGAAGCTGGAGGCTAATCTGTCACCACTTCTTACTCACAGGTCACTACATCCCTTGAGGTGCAGTTCAGATTCACAAAGCAAACACCGTCTCCCACACATCTCTTCACGCATGTCTCGCTTGCTCACACCGGAAGACCATTTTCTAATTATCAGAAAACCACGGTAAATGTGTTTCTTGATTTTTTTTTACTGTTAATTGGCCATTTTTCTCTTCAGGTGTGAAATGCTTTTCTGAACCATAAATTCCTCTGACTCATTATTCATAATCTAGGTGCTCTGATCAGTGGAATTAGTTTGATTCGTCATATCAATGATCTTAGAGTCTGACAATGAAGTGAACAGAAGTGCTGAATGAGCCTTTTCAACTGTCTAGCACATAAATACACACACACGGGTGCGCGCACACACACACACAAACACACACACACACACACACACTCAAAATGTAATAAAAATACACCATGTGATCCTATATAAATGTATTGCGCAGCCCTTTGTTTAGAAGTCACCATGCAGATAGTTGACGAGCAACGCAGTACGGTCAATATTCAACTAAAATAAACAAAATAAAATAAATAAGCAATAGTGCAGTGGGTAGCACTGTCAGCTAACAGCGAGATGATTGTAGGTTTGAATTCTGCCCGGGGCCTTTGTGTTTAGAGTTTGCAATTTCTTCCTGGGTTCATTTGGGTTTCCTCTGGGCGCTCCAGTTTCCTCTTGGGAGTTATGCAAGTTGGAGACTCTAAAAGGTTTGTGCGCGTGTGTGTGTGTGTGTGTGTGTGTGTCCCACCTTCCCTCTCCCGTGACCCTGACCTGGAACATGTGGATTGTACAATGAGTGAATAGATAAATAATCAGATGGATGTGTACAGGAAAGTAAAAAAGGACACTTTTAGCAGAAAACACAATGGTCATGTCATATCCTCATGAAGATGTAAACTAATAGAGTATCCAGGCAACACTGCTGTCCTAATAATAGCTCATTTAAGGCAGAAGCTCTTGGTATCATTGGGACCATTGAATGGGCTCATGATAAGAGTGGGTCCATAGAATATCTGAAAGGCTTCTTACTCTGAGCAAACCCAATTATACCAGCACCCTGCTGGCTCTTATTGTGAATGATAAAATCTATAAAACACGGCCCGCTAAATGAACTGTAGAAAGTTTCAAACAATTATTTGATTGCAAATTACAGTCATTTGTTTGTTTTTTCTTTCCCCAATCCATTTTATTTCTGTGTACTCTGCAGAGGACGTCTTAGAAAAAGCAGAGGTAATGTGTTGTATAAAGATGTATTGTGAACAGGGACAGTGAGAAGGAGGTTCAGTGAAGACAGGAAGCTTGGAGAAGCACACAGGGATGATTTGCTGTTTTGAACAGGTACAGACACAGGTCATGTGGTTCACCAGGGCTCAGATTTCATTACTGACTGAATGCTGGTGCTGACTGAGTTTGGCTGAGAGAGGGAAAGATAGAAAGGAAGAAAAAAGCTTTGAATAAAGGTGTTCAAGTTTTTTTTTTTGGTAGAATTTTGTTGAAAACCCAGTATTTAAAATGTTTTCTCAGACTTCTTTTTTTAATTTATTGGATTTATTTATCATAATTTGCTAAAATCAATATACTCATTCAGGCAAAATTATTTTGTCAGGATTCTATTTAATTTAATGGAGTCATTATTTATTTATTTATTTATTTATTTGGTAACGCTTTATATTAAGGGCCTTGTAATAAGTGGTAATTCATAGTTAATAAGTCACTAATAAGACCTTACAAGACACTGTTCCTACTTTAGATCCAGTAGCTGCAAAGGAGGTTAATTGACAATAAGTTCATAATAAAAGATTTACTAATCCTAATAAGACACTCTTCGCACTTTGGAACCAGTAGCTGTGAAGGAGAATTGTTAATTGTTTATAAGTCTATTGTAAACAATCTATTAGCATTTATAGGACATTATTATTATATGACAGGAGGATTCACACTCTCCTGATTAGTGGAGGCGAGCTCCACTGTTCACTGTAAACAGTGATATTCACCGCGAGAAAGTGAGCAAGAGGTGAATTAAACAATCCGACAACCTCGAGATAAAAAAAATCAGGCTTTCCCGCAGGAGCTCCTGAAAGTGTCCATATTCTGTGTTGCTGGGTCCCTGTGAGGAGCTTTCCCTTAGAGTTGTCACCCCTCTCTTATTTTATATTTTCAAGGAGGGTCATATAGTAAAACAATTATTGACTTCAGTTGTCAGCCTCGGTGAATATCACTTGTCCAAGGTAGATAAATCACTGGATTAATCTCAACTGAAGTATAATTATAAAAAAGTAAAATAATTGTGCAATATTAACCTCTTATAGTCTTATTACTCTAATTTAACATCTTATTAACATTGTTCAATGGTCTCTAAACTGTTAACAAGTTTCTTATAATCACTCAGAATTATCTTTTAAGCTAAGAATAAATGTGTTTTATCCTATTATTAACTGTTATTATTAAGTCTTATTAATGATAATAAATATCTTATTAAGGTTCATGAGGTATTATATAACTTGTTAACAGGTTTGTAGTAAATGCTGATGGTGGTGCTAAAAAGCAATTATAATTATGTTAGTAATGATTTTAATTAGCACTTACATAGTCTTATTAATGTTAATAAACATCTTATTAATCTTCATTTGCTGTCTATAAACGCTAAGTAACTTTCTACAATTGTCTTATAAATTATAATATGTGTGAATAATTAGATATCTAATAAATGTGTAAATTACTATATTATATTTATGTTTGTGACAGGTATGTAAGTTTTTAAGAAGTGTCCTATTAGAGCATGTAACTTCTTATAAGCAGTAATAAATATGTCCATTACGCTTTTATTGATACTTATATAGAACTTATTTATGTTTACAACTTCCTTAAAAGGTCTTATAAGTGGCTTATAAACTATTAATTGCTGCTTATTACAAAGACCTTAATATAAAGTGTTACCATTTATTTATTTATTTATTCATAATAAGTACATATACAATTTACTGTTATAAAATGCTAAAATAGTCTCAGGCCAGCACTGTGTGAGAGACAGTTCAGGAGGGGAGGCAGACTCCGCAATGTGCATTCAAACCATTAAATTACTGCCCGTCAAGAAAGTGTTTGTTCTGAAATCTGTTTTGCTTACTGGACATTCCCAGAGTTGCATTACCTCACAGGCTCTGCATCGAGTTTAGCGTAAAACACACACGATAAATTGTCAAAGAGCATGTATTTCGGTGCAGTTCAATCTGATATCGTGCATTAAGAACACTTCCTGTAACAGTGACTGTGAGAAGCACACAACACACAGTATGCAGACAGTTCTGGTGAATCTTGGTTTGTTCCCTGATATCAGCATTCCCTTCATGCGCTGCAGGTCTCCACACACTGTATCTTTCCTCAGTGACGGTGATTCTGACAGGAGCTCTATTTCTGCACCAGGCCTGTAGGTGTGAGGAAGCGTCAGGGACCGATGCTGTCTGACACCCAGCTCTCAGTGTTTCTGCAGGCTGCCCAAAAGCAGCCCCAGGCCTTTACACGCTCTCTCTTTATTGCCTTCTAATATTTGATCACTTTTATTGATCTCCTGTCCTGTTCCTCATGGTTCATAGATGAAGAGAAGAAGGAATTGATTGAAAAATCTTTGCTCTGCAACAAAGTACAAGCAATAAAATGATAATAGAAATAATTTAAAACATACAAATCAAAGTATAACGTCAAGCACCAGTCTAAACATGGCAAATACATGGTGGTTTACAGTACATTTACCAATTTATTTTGATTATTATTTATGATTATTGTGTTTAACTGGCATAATTCACCAGCCAGCCCCATCCCCTCCCCATTCTTCATACTTTAATTTCTTAGATATGAATAATTTGTAATTCCAGCAAATAAACATTGATTAGGAGAGTCATACTCATATCTTGGCCTATTAATCCATATTTTAGTCAAAATTTAAAATAGTATGTTAATAAAAACAACTAACAGCAACCACAGAGGTTATTGTGTTTGGGATGGAGAGGTGAAGTTTTTGTACAAGAGTCCTAGAGCATGAAAGTGCATACAATTCATGCCATGTCATTTTTGAAAGCACTTCTGTTTATCAAGCCTTAAATTGTAGTTAAAGTTATTTTCATGCTGTAATTTTTAAATGGTAATTGACATGAATGGGTTAAAACCCTTAAGAACATGGTAGGGACTCTTTACCTGATCAAGATTTAAAATAGGCAGTGTTCCCAAGACAACCAAGAAAACTTAAAGACTCTGCGGCTCTTCAGGAGTGGATTCCATTGACACACAGGCTAATTTTTCTAATAAGGTTTCATTAGCCTTTCAAGTCGACAAACTCAGAGCTGAATTTGGTGACAGGAGGATTATTTCCCCACAAAAAGGTCTCTTTCGCTGTGCCAAATGCCTTAAGCATGAATAGATTTCCATTATCACTGGACCTAGATGAGGCTGGTTGATCAATGAGGACCTCTGACACAACTGATTAGCCTTATTATTGATACAAAGGTGCTCAGAAATCAATTAAAATTGGATTCAGCCCAAAATTTTAACAAATATAAATTGTATCCAGACCTCTACAAGCGTATTTTTACTGCAGAATAACTGTATGCCAGGTGGTGATCATTTGTCAGATGCCCTGTTTTCTGTGCTTTGTTTAAATGTTGACAGCAGTGTTGCGATGGTAAGCTTTCAGGGGAAACTCCTCTGCTAAAACTGAGTCAGGTGGCAGGTAGAAGTTGAACATTGTCAGGCTGTAACATGCTGGTGCACAAATCATGCTTGACCAGTGTCCTTCCAAGTGTAAATTTGATATGAAGTAACATCTGTGGTGTCTGTCCACAACAGTGCTTCAGTCTAGCCTCCTGTGTGAGAAGCAATTTTAACTGTACGGAGTGCCTGTTCTGATTCAGTTTACTTTGGCAGGCTTATACTTACAGTTCACAAATGTCACTGTCTTTTACACAATGGCTGCCTTTCAATTTGTTTTTTGGTTCAGACTGCTGACAAATAGAATATCTGAAAGCGGCAGCTCTACGGCACTTACGGTGCCTGGTCAGAGTAATGGTGAACCCTGGCCAGCAATGTGACAGACTTATACATGTATGAGAATACACACATTTCACTTGCCTGTACGTACACACACACACTCAGGGATGCACACACACACACACACACACACACACTCACACAAGCATGCAGACTTGCATACACACACACATGAATGCTGTCACATGTGCATGCTCCAATATGAACTATTTTCTGTCACTATATAAACTGAGCGTTTCATGAGTTTTTTTTCCTTTTCACACTTCAGATGATATATTAGAAAAATATTCAAATCATCCATTTAGACTTGGGGAAGTTAGTAAGATTATTTCCATAAATTCACCTCAGGAAACTGAGGTTAAGACTGTAAAATTGAAAAGAGAAGTCAATTTTACTATTTCTGGAAAATCTGTAGTTTAGCAGCAGTCATAGATATTAGCTCACATTACTGTATCAGCTGAAATATGCACAGGGCCAATTGACTTCATGAAAGGAAATACAGAGGACAGTCTTTCTGTATTTCATGTTTTAGGTTGTGAGTTGATTTTTTTTTTTATTTTTTATTTACCTGTTATTCTCAGAAACAAAAGTACAACACAATGTCTGGTTTTGCTTCTATTCAAAGGGCCCTTGTGTTTCATTAGGAATAGTTCAGCTTTTGTGCATATTATCATTCCTGTTTAATCCAGTCATTATTTTGTTTTTCTTTCATCATCAATGTCTGGAGAGGAATCTGAATTCCAGAGGTCAGAAATCCTGCCTTTAGTGTAACCCAGCCTGCCAGCTGATTTTACTAATTAGTTCCTCCCTCTGGTGGAAAAACTTTGCTATTTATTTATTAATCCAGGTGTTTGGGAGAAAGTACACATTGGGAAAAAATTTGATTCAACATTTTACACCAGTGAAAAATTCAAAACACAAAATTTCTTGCAACACTTTCGTAAATGACACAGAAACACATAATTACACTGGAAAAGTTGGTTGATTCATCATGTGATTTGCATATTTTCAGAAATATCATCAAATTCATTGATCAGATCTTTTTCGCTATTATAATTGTTTTCTTATTCACTTGTATTCTTCTTCTTTTTTTTTTTCTGGTCAAGTACCTGCCTGATTAAGGATGATAGTGGATGAATTTTTTTATGCTTTGATTCGTGACTGCAAAATCTTAATATTTACATTGAAAATCTCATATTGCTGGTAATTCTGGAATGTTGATTTGATCTTTTGTTTATCGGATTATGAAAGAAGACTGAAAAATAAACTCCCTAATTTTTTTAAGATGGTTAAAAAGTATGTGTTTAAGAATAAAATAATCAATTTTTCAAGAGATACAGATTAGAATTAAAATAATTAGACTCACCACATGTGGCTTTTAGTAGACATGGATTCCTTAATGACCTATGAGCTTTTAAATTAGTTAATCAACAAATACACTGGAAAATTTAACGGTGAGGATTCTGCCTCTCTCCATCTCACTCTCACATACACACACACTCAAAAATAATCTTTCTCTATTTCTTACACACTACACTCATTAGACACACTCTCATGTCTCTCTCTCTTGCCTCACTCTTTCTGTTTCTCCCTCCCATTGTCATGGATACTGTCAGCCTGAACGGTACAGGCAGAATGCTGAAGTTTACATTTTCATTTCAAAATGTCCATCTGTATTCTTCCCTGTCTCTCTCAAGACAAAATTGGATACTAATTTTAACGATACAGACCAGCGGACCTTAAACTTCAAAATGTACTCATATGGAATTTCATGACACAGCTTCAGAGAAACGCGAATTCCTTTGGCTGTAAAATGCAAATAATTAACTACTTCCAATATCCTGGTTGAGAGAACAAAGCTGATGTGATATAAAGTCATATTTAAGCTTCTGTCATCTATTACTCTGGGTGGCTGCTCTCTTGTGCCTTCAAGCATCAATCACAGGGGAGATAAGTCAGATATTCACATGAACACCAATTTAAACCAATAATATTAGAATGTGGCAGTTATCGGGTATAAAAATAAATGTATGAAAATTTAACTCGATCAGTGTTGAATGTGATATAAATCACCTGTCATTCAAGCATACTGTCATTATCACTGCATTTCCATGGGCAAACAGAGGACTCAACCGTTACCTCAATCTATTTCTGCTCCAGCACTGTATTGATTGCATGTTTAACTCAGTTATTTATAGTGAAGAATGCTGAAGACTACAATTCCCAGATTTATCCATTTGTGGAAGAAATGAAAATCTAATTGAATTTATTTTGTTGCTGCACAGCCTGAGCAAAGCGATGGGTTTGTAAAGAGCAGGAAATTAGTAGTGTTGACTTTCTTGGCTATCATCAAAGTCAGCACGTTACCTCATGTAAATAACACCAGTCTTGTTTGTAATATTGTGTAAATCCAATATGCCGCTGCTTTGTGTTATTTATACCATTTATATTTTCGCATTTGAATCTTGGATGTCCAGCTGTACTGCCATCTGTTGTCTCTGCTAACCAATAGGATCATGTGTGCTCATTAATATTAATTATTAGCCCCACCAACAAAATTGGATGGAGCTTATGTTACTGCCCGTGTCTGTTTGTTTATGGACAGAATATTTCAAAAACTACTCAGCCGATTTGGACCAAACTAAACAAGGAGGCTGGTAGAATTATGTTCTGGAAGTGATTTAATTTTGGGGATGTTATGGCATACCTGTAAGATTTTAGGTTATTAAATCCTAAAATAGTTTTTGATGAATACCTTGAGAGATAAACGTCATATCAACTTGCTGTTAACTCTAAAAATCACTTTCATATGATATCTGAAACTTTCTAATTGAATGTTATTACAAAATATTGATAGTTTTTGAGATCTCCAAAAGTCAAAAATTTTCTTATCAACGTTAGAAGTATGGTGTTAAAATTTCTTTTAAAACAAGGGGTTCTAGAGCCCTGCAGGGGGAACGACATTTCATTAGAGGAATTAAATTTTTGTCGCAAGTAGAAATAGGTGACCATTAAAAATGGAGATACTTAGTGATGTAATACAGTGACATTGTGATGTAACATCAAAAGAGAGAGACTTATAATTACTATTTGGCAAACTTGAAAAGAATTGTAATTGTTGCTTTGTTAAGGCTGTACACTCTCTACTGAGAGCTCATCTGGTTTCTTCTGACATCTATCAGTGTGTAAAGGCTGCTGAGCTTAACAAGGATGCACAAGATTAATGCACACATGCGCTCATTTAGACATGCAGCCTAAAATGACCCTCTTATGGAGGGATGGTATTGGAGTAACTCTGCCAGTTTATGCTCTTCCCTTGGATCAGCCAGCTAACCACAAATATTGTGGTATGTTGATACCTAGAAAATACACTGGTGAATGTGACTCCAACACCATCCCACCATTTTAGACTGCATGTGTGAATGAGTGAATATATGGTGGGATGGTACAGAAATAGCATTAGCTGTATTTGGTCTCACTAGATGTCAGCCACTCAGCCACATTTGCTGTCATTAATGTTATAGAAGATTGAAAATAGAATGTATGTCTAGAGTCAAAAGTTCAGTCATGTCAGAGAAACTCGTCCCTTGAGACTCAGCTGGTTCTATGTCCACTTTTCCTCATTTTGAGAAAATGGAGTTTGAAAATTTCAAATGTCTTATCTCTGATGTTTAGAGAGTTATCAAAATTTATTATGTGTGGAATATTGTTGACTGTGGAAGGTACCCTAAACATATTGCAAACATGTTCAAAATCCCCATAGGCTTAGAGATATTAGCAGTCAAAAATGGACATAGAACCTTCTGATTCCGAGGAACGTAAGTTGCTCTTGGTCAACAAGTTCTATGTCCAACATAGGACCTGGTGCCTTTACTGGTTTTATGTATGATCGAAATCAGGAAGTTCTATGTCCATCAGAGTTGTGTTAAAAAAAGTTATGAACAAACTAAGAACGTTTTAGTCAATGAATGGTTACCTGTATTTTATAATTATTTCTATGTCCAAAAAAAAAGTGTAAGAACGTTTTAGTCAATGAATGGTTACACCAAAAAATGAACACCATGAACGAAGTTTATAAGACTGAGGATTAATGAGTATTGAAAATGCTTCATACACTCATAGATAAAAGTATTGCATCAAATTAACAGATTGATGAAATTTGATTTTCTGTGAAAATAGCATAGGCCTATGTTCTGTAAAATCAACTACAATATTGGGGTAGGCCTAGCTAGGGCCTAAATGGTGGGTGGGGTGGGGGTTTGGGTGGGGCAGGCGAGCGGGCGGGGGGGGGGGGTAGGGGGTCTCCCCCGATATCCCTGGGTTTCCCCGATGTCGCTGACAAATTGTATATTAAGTGCACTGTACATTAGCACACTAGGTCTTGAGTTGATCGTTTGAGAATTATGTAGTTCTATGTCCATGCATATTGACGAATGTGACTTTTCCACACCAGTCCTAACACGACAAAATTAAGATTTACAGTGTGTATACATTGTTGGTGAACAACTTACCCAGCAAAATAATCCATTAGTCTCTCAGAAGGGATCAAAATCAAACATTTTTTCTGAGGAGTTCTCATTTTGTGCTTTACATGTGCTCCTTGGCCATTTTGAGCGAATGTCACATGATCCAGGTAATACCCTGATTGGTTCCTTGGACATAGAACCACCTGATTTGAAACGAGCCCCACTCAGGATATAGAACTAAATGTTTCTACGTGTTAATATGGTGTAGACTTTAGGTTGGAGCTAAGCACTAAGTGACATAAACCTAACTGATTTTAGAATGTCCTGGTATGCTTAACTCCATTTCTGCGAAAAGTGGACATAGAGCCAACTGATTCTCAAGGGACGAACTGCTGAGCTTCACAGTCATGAGCTTGAGCCGGAGACATGCTGATTGGGTGCTGTGAATAGGCGCTCGGCTGCTCTGTCTGTGTGAGAGAGGATCCCAGTGCATTTAAAGGACTTACAGGGAGAGATCTGTGCTGCAGAGGTTGGAGGCCCATGACCTGTTAATGAGACACAGTTACATCACTGAGCAGCAGATGCTAAGAGTCAGTGCTGGGGCTGCACTGCAGCTCAGGGACTCAGACAATGACTTTTACTGGCTGGAGACAGTCTGTGGGCTGAGAGGGTGAAGCCAATTGCTTTATTATCTCTGGTGAGAGCTGAGGTAATGCTGAGGCTGAGGGGGTCCTCAGTCTCCTCCAGAGAGGGTCAGTATCGGTGTTTTTTGTTCTAACCTGGCGTATTACTCACCTAAGGTGACCAATCAAGCACCAGGGCCTTTTCAGAGAACTTAAATCATTGGAATCTGCTGCCCAACTGCGAGGTTGGGAAGAAATGCCATCACCTACAGTGGTGTTTTTGAGTATAAGAATGTGACCCTCAGGGGTAAACGCTAGTATGAGCAGAGTTAGTTGGTGGGCGGGCTCTGGAGTTGAGGAAAGGCTGTTTATTGGTTGAGTGGATGTGATGGATGTTGCAGTGAAGCAATGTTGATCAGCCTGGAAATTCAGTGAAGTCTGTACTGCTGTCAGCCCACCTGCATACTGGGGTCTCCTGCCCCTGGTCCTGCAGGTCAATATTGTTCGCTGGAGGAAAAGAGAAAGCTATTTGAAGGGAATGGCTTCATTAGGTGGCAGAATGGATGCAAGTCTGAAATTTTAATCATCTGACATTTAGTAACCATAAATCCTTTATGTGGCAAAGAGGAAATTCAGATGTGTCCATGTTAAGCATGCAAAGTGTAAAACTGCTCGTGTTATTGAGAAGTGCCTAAAATGGGGACCCTCTCTTCTCTCAAGTGAAACTGCCCTTTTAATTAAGCCTTCCAGGACCCATAACGACAATGGAAAAAAAACCTGAATAAATGTTGTGGTTAACTCCAACATCATTTGGCATTTTTGTTGGGAACTAAATTAAGTGGAAGAAATGTTTTCGCTTACAACAGCACATTTATTTTACAGAAGTTTATAGGGTAACTGTCAGAGAGATATAAAATTCCTAATCAGTATTCAGCCACTGGTCCATGAAAGCTGATTCTTTCGGGTGAGCTGGTGCCGAGTCCAAAATATGTGGGGAACTGGAGCCCTCTGGGTCCACTGATCCTCTCTGGTCCAAAGGAGTCGCTGGGCGAAGGACAGATACTGAGGATGAGCCTCTGGAGAATCACTGAAGTTCTGTACATCCTTATTTACTGACAGTCTTACACTGTAAAGCTGTTAGATACCTCTGCTTTCCTCAGCTACAGCACTGCGCTTAAGTCTCAGGCCTCTTCAAGCAACTCTGTACAGTGGAGGTTCTGCTAAACATAATGGGTTTTACAGTTCCTCATCACTGAAAAAATTACCGAAAACAGCTGTAAAAATTAAATCAAATCAATGTTGTCACTACTCCTTGACTAAAAATGAGGAACACAGCCCTGTAGTTTTATACGATAATCGCCTGTTTGGTTGTTCCTAGCTTGCTGGGGAAATTGCCAGAGTTCACCTGTGTTTGTCTCTATAGACTTGTGTGTGCGATCCTGACAGCCTCGATCATGTTGAGATCAGGGCTCTGCTATAGGCTGTATAATCTGTACAGACTGTCTATGATGAAGTATGAGCATTTATTGGTGAAGTAGTTTTTTTTCCATTTACATTTGTTTTCTCATACTCAATGCTACAATCTACAGCAACATGAATTAAATATTTAAGCCTATATTTAAATAATTTTAAAACGTCAAAGGTGCCTAAGGCTTTTGCATAGCACCTGCATGTAAAAGTTAAATCCTGAAATTGAGTCATGACTGAGAGGGAAAGTGGAGGAAGTGTGTTTTAGGATAAATGTTTAAAAATGAACATTTCCCAATACTGATTGATGCTTCTGACTACACTTCCTTTTTCTGACGGTGTGGTCAGAAAATATTCATTTCTATGAAACGGGCCTGCTGTGAATAACACTTATTCCTCTCTTTCTGTAAATGCTCTAAATTAATCCTCTCCACTTCAAGCTCTATTTCAAGCAGAGAGGGTGCTTTCTGAAGAAAAAAAAAGTTTTTTTTTAACTTATTTATAGGTTTGTTGACTTGATTTGCCAATGAACTGTAGAGTATTTATTCAGCAGCCCAAGTCTAAGTCCTCACTTGGGCTTTCGCTTTATACAAAGCTGGCAGAGGAAAGCCAGTGGTCTCGAATGCAACCATACTGTGGCTTTTTCAATACACAAACCCTCATCTGCTACTGAGAAAGCCCTATTGCAAGGAAAATGGCTCTATTTCACATGCTAGAGAATCCCAACAACAACAAATGTTGACATTATCATTTTTCTGTACTAAACTCCCAGTGGAGCCACCGACTGTTCTCTAAACAGAATGTGCTTCTACAAAAGGAAAGGTTGCAGTGTGCCAGGAAAATACTGCTGGAAGAATACTGTCAGACCGCGCAATAACCGCCCTGAAGATATTTTCGAACCAGGCAATAAGCGCCCTGAAGATGTGCAATAACAGCTCTAAAGATGCGCAATAACTGCCCTGAAGATGTGCAATAACCGCTCTAAAGATACGCAATAACCGCTCTGAAGATGCGCAATAACTACTCTGAAGACGCTATCAAACCATGCAATAACCGCTCTGAGGATGTGCAATAACCACTCAGAAAATGCACAATAACCGCTCTGAAGATGTGCAATAACCAATCTGAATGTGCTCAATAACTGCTCTGAAGATGCGTAATAACAGCTCTGAAAATGCACAATAGCTGCTATGAAGATGCGCAATAACCACTCTGAAGATGCATAATAACTGCTCTGAAGATGCGCAATAACCACTCTGAGGATCCACAGTAACCACTCTTAAGATGCATGATAACCGCTTTGAAGATGCTCAATAACCGCTCTGAGGATGCATAGCTTCAGCTGAATTTGGCCTGCTGGCCTCCTGTAAGAAAGACGTGCAAAAAAATGCACATTTGGGAAGGGTATAATAGGGAACAGAACCCCAGAGGAGGAGAGAACAGTTCAGCACAGATATACTGGACGAAGCAGGGCTGCTGATCGCCGGTCAGTGGCTTCTGGGAAAACAGCCAGGTGGAGTGCACTCTCTGCCAGAGCTGATCTGTCCCACAGGAGGACGGAGTAGCATTAGGGGAACTTGCTTCCAATCTTGATGACTGTAGAATGATTGGGAGCTTCTTCCTGACAAACTGGATAAAGGACCAGACTTGGACTGGTTAACACGAATGCCATCCCAATACCTAGGCTTTGGAGCTTGTTCCCAATTAAAATGGAAAGATGAACTGACTGAAGCTGGGTAAACTTGAACACGATCCCAATCCTCGACCCTGAGTAGGCTTGGAAGCTTGTTCGAGTTAACTGAGTAAAAAGCAAAATTTTGGCAAATAGCTGTCATTATAGGTTACACTACACTTAATGACAAAGAGTTTCTACTGGGAATGCTAACTGGTTCAAAGCACAAACAGCAAATTAAAATCCAGCAACTTGCAACTCAAAGCAGGAAGTTTAAATACACGTCACAGAGCCATCAGGAAGTAACAACAAAATGAGACACAGCCGGGGAGGGGAATGCACACAAGATGTAAACCAATCAAAGGAGACAAACTTCCAATAGACACGCAAGTTGCTGAATGGGATCAGAAATGGAAGGTATTCATAAGAGGGTTTTGACAAAAACATTCAGACTCCACACAGAAAGGCCTCAGGTCAGATTCAAATTCATAACCTTCTTGTTGTGAAGCTGCAGTGCTACCCACTGAGCCATCATAACACCCAATATGATAATGATGATGATGATGATGATGATGATTATTATTATTATTATTATTATTATTATTATTATTATTATTATTATTAGCAGCAGTAGTCGTAGTAGTGAGGGTAGCACTGAGGACAGGGGCGCTGTGCAAGCCAAATTTTTGGGTGGACACAGCTTAGCTATACTGTAAAATTTTAATATGTCTCCTTTACATAAATAATGCCCATGCAAATAATTTTTTTTTAATTGAACTTTGTAGTTTACAATTCAACAAATCTTTTCCCCCACAGCTTTCTGTTATTGGCTACATAAATAAAAAATAATATTCAAAAAAGAGTCCACATGTCCTTTTCCCAGCAGTCAGTTAATAGTCAAGCCACTTACACCACATTCCTTCCCCATCCTGATGCTTGGTGGGAACATGTTCACATGCACTGCATGATTTTAGCCTCATGATTGACTGAAATATTTGCATTCAGGAGGTGTACAAGTGTACCTAATAAAGTGACCACCGAGGTCATCTTGCGCATTCGGTAGCAGATCAGTAAAAGGCAGAGCAAAAGAAAAATCCTCCGTACAGTTGAATCCTGGTTAGCCTGAAGTATAAATTGTGAGGCATATATAATTGTGAAGTATATATTTGTGAGGCATTATCCGAAAATAGCTCTGCGTCTTTTGACCTAAGTACAGAATACGTTTTGATCATTTTCATTTCACGAAGCAATAACAACAACAACAATAATACTTCACCAAGGAAATTTGCTGCTGAAGTCGCAGCCTTCAAGAATTGCCCGGAATAACCCTACCATACATTTTTGTGCACTCCATCTAGTCTTTGCGTGTGTATTTGACGTGAACTATACAACAAAAGGATAAGAAAACAATTTAATATCTTTAATATTAAATCGATGGATAAGGCATTTAGCGTAGTGTTTTGCTTTGTCAAACTATATTTACACGCGTAGCCATCAGCACAAGGGATATTTCTAAAAATAAAAGTACCAAAAAATACACACGTTTAATCGGCAATTGAAAGAACGTACGTTCTTCAGCAAGGGAATACATTTTCAAGCCTGAGTAGCCAAGCTTAGTGTTAGGCTACCTGTCCACTCGTCAGCATCCCATGTAAGCTTGTCCGTGCAACCTGCTGGAACGGCAAATACCAGTTTCATCTGTTATGGGCTCGTCTCGACTGACAGTGTGCTACGCTTAGTTCCCGAGATGGGATTCACTATGGCCCGCCTCTTGACCAAAGATAAATCAATAGAAGTTCAGCATGAGACTGCCCTAAGACGAGTGGTCTTAGACATTGACATCACACACACACATCACACATGGTTGACACATGAGCTGCGGAACGTTGCACTTATGGACAAGTGCTGCTGATTCGTCATAGCTAAAGCTGATTTTGCGATGTGGGGACGGGGAAAAAAAAACCTCCACGATTCTGTATATGTATATGTATAGGCACAGCGCCACTGACTGAGGAGAAGAAGACTGTAGTCTTTGCATGTTCATGGTGTCTGTAAATATGCACTTCGAAACAAAACGTACTAACATAACAGCACTAACTGAAACCAAGTTGGTCATGCTGAGTTTGTCTAGCTTGAGTGCTAACCCCAAATAGGTCAATATTTCCATGGTAATTTGAGCGTACAGGCAAACCCTTCCGACTTGCGTGGGCAATATTTCACATGTGGGAAAATGCCCTTGGTAAAATGGCATCGATTAATTCTGTCCTTGGCAGTACACTCTTCCCCAGCAGTGTAATTTGCAGAGTCGAAAATTGACTGCAGCAATGACAAAGTAACCTATATCCCTTAAGACAATGCTTTTTGTGTATCTACTGTACATGTCATACAGTATTTACCTCCATGGGTAGAAATGGGTTTCATATGGCTGTATATTTTAGAACAATCAATTTTAAACCATAGTATAACATTTTATTCACCCATCCTGGTGGAAAAATGTTTTGATTTGATGAGATTTTAGCTTAATAGCGGTGTGATGAATCCCACAATGATTAATGCGGGTTATAAACACAGTGAAATGGAAAGGTGTATTCTTACCACCTCCCACCTCTTCAGCTGTGAAGAGACTAATTACATTCTTATTCCATCAGTGCGAAAAAAAAATGACCTTAATATAAAAATGTTCATAAAACCTCATTAGTGCTTTGACATGAATTAAAGGCCCAATGAACAGTAATTTTGACAAAAAATGCCTATTAAATGTGATCTCGGTGGTTTTGAAAAGCATTATCTTTACTGAAGAGTTCCCTGGAGTTTTCATAGTCCAGGTGAGGACTCAGATAAGCACAGAATTCTGGTCTTATGAAATGACATTATTAAATGATAGAAAATGAAAATTGCTATGCTAGAATATTGATCTTTTATATCTGGGAAAGAAAGATAAAATGGATATATAACATAATAATTTTACAGACATTGGAAATTATCAGTATCCTCACTGTCAATGTTAAAAATTTTAATATGTCTGGGCCTATATCAATAAAGAAACTGCTTGCAGCTATTGCAGCACACTTTAGTGCGACTCTTGTGCAGTCCTATTTTACTGACTTAGATTTTATATTAGGCGAGGATGCTCAAAGTTAGCCAGCACCATATCAAGATCAGACAGTTGTAGACCTCACACAGCTAAACCAACTACGAAAGAGCTGGGAGCGAAGCTTCATGCGTGTACTTTGGCTGTTGTGAGGCAAATAGAATAATATTAATAAACTTTCCCCGTTCGCAAACGGGGCCATGCTGTAATAACGGATATCTCTAATCTGCCACCGTGCGGTGAATAATCCAATGTGAGCATTAGAATATTACACCAGAAAGAGGCGGGACATCAAACATATCAGTGACCACTGCAGAAGAAGCGTAACAGTTACTGTAGTTACTGTCATTTCAAATCTGACTCCAATTAGAATTAGAATTTATAATTTAGTGAAAACATGCGTGGACTTCGGGGTGATTACACCTCGGACTCGCAGGTAAAGGCCTGCGTTACTCAATATATGTCCCCGGATTTTAGCATTATTGCCGAATCTTAGGTTCATTGGTAATACCAGGGGATGGGAGGAATCACCGCAGCAAAGGCATCTTTTGGCTCAGAGACTACGAACCCAGGTCTATGCAGACACCCATGGGTTCCTAAAGGGAATTTAATGGAAACCGACTTTTCGTCCATGGGATCCCTTATGGCTGAATTCCCAGAACCTGCGCTATATAGACCTTTTAAATGAGTAGAACGTGATTGTCTGCCCAACTTAATAAAACCAATTCCCATACCAGGCCGCTGGCCAGTCGGTCCTCGGTTGGGATTAAACCCCTAAGTGTTCGTCGTAACGTGGCTAGAAAGAATGTAAAGGATTAGAGTCACGGAGACCACGCAAGTTTAAAGGAATAACAATAATTTATTCACCAGGTAGGCAAGAGCTTAAATCAAACAAATCAAAGATAAATCAAACAGAAGTTACAATCAATTTAGATAATGAGAGCAAAGTCATAGCTGGCGAAAAGGCTACACACGAAGCAAGCGTGCGGGAAGTCGTCTGCGATCTTCCTAAGCTATATGAGCTGCAAACAGCATGCAGATGGGTGGGAGTCATTTTTGATCTTCCTCGTTGAGTTTGCGTGCTTTCCCTTTATGCCAAATCGCGAGTTTGATCCAGGCGGCAATGCCATAAATTGACCTGGAGGATTAGCCAAATCCGGAATTTGGACCCCCACCATTTGGAGGATGTAATAAAGCAATTACTGGGGGGAGAGGAAACCCAAACAGTACTGAGAGAGGTAACAATTTAAGAGGCAGGTTTTCACTGAGTTAGTTAAACTATGCCTTCTTAAAATACATTGGACATGAAATGCATTTCATTCAACTCCTTGAATTTAGCTGAAGAGATACATACCAAACATGATGACATAGAGAATTTTTATGATGTAGTTGTCATGAAATTCCTTCCCAACAGAACTATTTCCCATGAAATTCACATCACTATTACCCAGATATAATACAGTAATTCAGTGATGACATGAGGGCAGTTAGAACGGTGTAATAGTGGGTTTTGATTAAATTGAAATGTCCCAAATCAGAACGGTCGTAGTGGGAAATGAAAGGGTGCAGTTACAGCGGGTCCAGATGAGGTCACTGTGGCACTAATCGGACAGAGAGCACAGGTCACAGCCCGCCGTGAGGGAAACTCCTTTTGGCAACCAAGCCAGGGCACGCTCCCTTCCCCATCTTTGATGTGCTCAAGACACACACATACACCCATGCTGAAGTTTCCAGTATTAGGCCCCCTTATCTCTGTGGTGGAATTGGGGGGGGACAGCTGCAGAGGACGTCTGGACCCTGATGACTTTATTACCCCACTGTTCCCAGCCATGCCTGACAGGAGACGATGCCAGCTGTGGAGGAAGTATAGGCCCTTATGCCTTTATTACCCCACTATGTTATAGAACAGAGGGCAACAGGCACTTCTGGTCGCATGTCCATGTTATCTCCTGGCTTTCCCCTTACACAGTCATTCTGAAGATAGTTCACCTCATGCGGCAAAACTAAATTGCTTTTTTAAGGCTTATTTTTCGTTCTAAATTTGTTGTATGAAGCAGGACAAGTCAGTGATATTTATGGTCTTGTAGCCTATACGCAGATATCTGCTATAATGGCAGCTGCGTGTTAGTTATCAAGCACACGGTGATATCAGAGGAGCTCAGTCTTCCATCCATAGGTTGTGTGACCCCATTTATGTCCCGGTCAGTGGGGCTGGAGTCTATCCCAGCATATAATGGAGGGGCAGTGACACACCCTGGATAGTGAGCCGATTCCATAGCAAGGATGTGTTTCATCTTTGGGAGGGATGATATAGTTATAGAGGTGTAAAACTGAATAACACACATCTCTATATTCATCAGGCCAAAAAAATATTTCTGAGAAGCTGCTGAGAACAGGCCCAAAGCTTTATGTTCACTCTCATCCCTCCTTTCATTATCTCTCCCTCCTCAATCCCTCCTTTCTCCATCTCTCTCATTTCCAGCCCCTTTTCCTCAATCTTTCCTACTTTCATCTC
The DNA here is from genome assembly GCA_029692085.1 of Gymnothorax javanicus. NCBI lineage: Eukaryota > Metazoa > Chordata > Actinopteri > Anguilliformes > Muraenidae > Gymnothorax > Gymnothorax javanicus. The sequence goes on from CM056198.1 coordinate 124,203,324, forward strand.
TTTCATCCATCCATCTTTCCTCAACCTCTCCCTTCTACTTCCCAAATACTTCTATCCTTCCTTCCTCTATCTCTCCTTATACATTCCTCTTCCCTCTCTCCTTCTATCCCTCCTATTTCCATTTCTCCCTCTGACATCCCTCCCTCTACCATCTACCTTTCTACCATCTCTCTTCTTTATCCATTCTTCCTCCATCCCTCCTACTATCATCCCTCTTTCCTCTATCTCTCTTTCCTTTATCCCTCCATCCCTCTATCCCAACCTCATGCATCCCTTCTCATGGTTTTGGAGGTTGGTGTTTGTTTGGGAGCTTTCTTTGTTACTCTCGTCCGGGACGATATCATTTTGCCCACATCGGATTCTTTGGCCAGCTGGCATTAATTATGGGCGGCGCCTGGACTCTAATTAAGCCCAAGTTCCGCCTCGCCGGCTTTGCTAGAGTGTCAATGTTATGTTTGCACTGTAGCCTGTTGGTTCTCTAGCTAGATGGTTGGTTAGGAATTAGCTGCAAAGAGGAAAGTGTTAGTGAGTTTGCTAGGGAGTTTATTTCTCTCTTTTCCTCTCTCCCTTCCTCGTTTGTGCACCGTCTGGTGCTTAATCTTTTGATCTCGGTTTCTGAGATCTTTCCTTTGTTTAGTTTTGTCTGGCTCTCTTTGCTTCCTTATTTTATTCGGACGAGATATGTTCTTTGGAAGCGCAAGCCTCTCTCTCCTGTTCTGTTTGGTTTCTGTGTTCTTCGTATTGCTGTGCTTCCTTTCGTTTTGGCCACTGCATTTGGCGTCTCGAATAATCAGCCATCACATCCCTCCTCTCTCCTGTCTCCGTCTTCCTGGAAGGACAGAGGGAGGAAGGATGGGAAACAGGGAACCCCTCCCCCTCAAAAGAGGACCCTCCCTAATGGCTGAAATCATGCCCCCCCATTAACATTACCTGCCAAACCTGACAATTATCTTTTTAACTTTCACTAGCTAGGCTAGATAAAAATAATCTGTTCAGAGCATTCATATTTTTGTGAATAAACTGACACAATCTCAGTTATTTCTACTTTATATTTATTGAGTTTTGTTCGGTTTCACTGGTTAGCTTATTGATATGCCAAATTACTGCAGTTAAAAGTGGCGAGCTGCATATTGCTAAGCTGCTTTGACAGTAACTAGCTCATTTTACTGGTTTCAAATATTTTGAACAATCACATTCACAACAATTTATTAATCAAAACAGCAGGCTAGATAAATGAGTTCGCCGACAGTTATGCTGATGGAAAGGCAGGCATTTACAATGTAATTGCAGTATTCCAAGCATGGACTGTACAGTCAGTAGTTCTGAGACCGTAAGCTACCGCTAGCCTCTTTCCTCAGTGCAAGGCCAGTAAGGACAGCTAAATTCCACTGTCTTGAGACACTCGTTCACGGGTCCGGGCCAGACCCCTAGTAGAGCAGGACAGTTACTGCACTCCTAGCTCAGTGGCCCATGCCACAGGACAGTACAGTACACAAAATCTTTCAGCCCCGGCTGTTTTTTCTGCCATTATTGGCTGTGGTCATGTTTGAATTTTGATGCAGCCATTCTTTTCCAATGGGATATGGTGTACATTCTTTGTAATAATAATACATGTATTATCTCTTATCTCAGATTATTCACTCTCATTTCTGTTCTGGAGAATTTCAGAAGGTCAACTAATGCAATTTCAGTAAAGAAATTGCTTATCTGAGAGCATTTCTGATTTTCTTGGTAATAATGGCCTAGATTGTTGCATTTATCAGCTAATTTAGAAGGACCCATTACACTACGTATACATTTTATTTAATTAATGATCTGAGATATCGGACATTTACACTGCGTGGTCTATAAAGATACGGGTGAGTTCAGTTACAATTACTATACTTCCGTGTTTCATAAATAAACATGCCAATAAATAATGTATGCAACTGAAAAAAAAAATGCACAGTTGAATCATTTTCAGTAATACTAACAGTAATAGGTTGAAAACTCAGCAGCGATACAGTAAAATAGATATATCTCATTGTTTCATTTTTTATGATGGTAATAAAAGAGGTGGCTTCATTGCTAAAGCAATTCTTGTTTCATTGGAAATCAATTTATCTTGTGAATTTATACAAAATCGTGTGGAATAATATCCAGTTACATGCTAATTCAAAGTTACAGCAGGCTTCAAAATTAAAAGCTAAAACACTGTTCTACCAGAATGTTATTGCATTAACACTGATAATATCATAACTCAGGAATGACAATAAAATAAAAAGAGACATGAAACATTGATAAATTAACTGTCACCGGCAGAATATTTATGGCACCTCTACTTTGACCAACCCCCCCATAAATACATAATTAAATAAACAAATAAATCCAATACATCACCTTATTATTATACATCAAGAGGCAGTCCTGAGCTTCGTTTAATTGCGGAGTCGTAAACTATTTTAGGATAAAATATCTTTGAACATAAAACACTCTGTGTCCTGAAAACAAGTGTTCTAAATCCAAACAGAGAGTAGTGGCCCAGCATAAGTTTGGACGAAAAAGCAAAGTGTGGCGATCAGCAGAAACGTTCCACTTTGGCAAATGGAGGTGGGGGAAGGGAATATGGGTAACACACTTGGTACTCTGCCCAAAAAAGTGTAAGCCAATTTTGAGCACAGGCTGATGTTTATGAATAAATAAGACAATAGAGAAAAGTAATCAAGCAAATCAAAGTCCCTGCCTCCATCCTGGGCTTTCAAGGCTGAGAGTTTTTATTGATGGACTCATGCGTCTGGATCATCACTCACTGTCGCTCGCCATTGCGCTGGGTTTCCTTCTCGTAATAGAAGGGCTGAAGTGTCGTTACAGGCCCATGGAGCCTCTTCAAGGCTGCTGGCAGTTGCTGCACGGCTGGGTGCAGAAGGTAGTCTGGAGTCTATCAGGGACCAGCGTCCTATCAGAGCTTGTTTTCAAAATCCATCTTCATTCACAAGTCTAAACCCATCGGCCTGTTTCATATGTGTATCCTTCTGGTATCAAGGGCTCGGTTTCCTAACATCATTAATCAGGCTACAGCTCATCATTTATTTTAGAGTTAGACAATGTCATACAGTAAATACCATAATTCATTGGACAGTGACACATTTTTCAGTCCATAACTTTGAGTTTGACAGGATACAATGACAGTGAGGTCGCAGTGTGGACTGTCAGCTTTTATTTTAGGGTGTTTTCATCCACATCTGATGACCCATCTTGAGACGACAGCACATTTTGTACATTTTGTACGACCCCCTGCCCACTCTTGTTTCAGAATAAATTAATCATTTTCAATATTTGATTGTATATTCATTGCATACTGTATAATAACTGTTCTAAGTCTGTGACACACAGACATCAGCAGACACTGGGTATCTTCCCTGCTGATGCTCTGCCAGGCCTGTACTGCAGCATCTTCACTTCCTGCTTGTTTCAGGGACTTTTTGCCTTCAGTCTCTTCTTCAGAACATAAAATCCATGTTCAGCTGGATTCAGATCTGGTGATCAACTCAGTTAACGGAACTAAAATTACATGAAATGTGTCACAGTCTAATGAATCATGGTGCTCATTGTCTCAACTTGTGTTTCTGCTTAATTGGTTTGAGTTTATTTGTATAATTTTACATAAAATATATCAATTTAAATAAATACGATAATGTAATAATGTGCAAAAAATATACAGGGGAACACAAAAAGCGAAAAAAAAAAACACTTAAATATCACAGGCAATTATAACAATTTAAAAAAACTCAATTTTAGAAATATATAAAAATATCCTTTTCAGATGGTTCTTCCCCTGTTCCAGCAGTTATGTGGGCTGTTCCTGGTAATTGATTGGTTGGCTTGTTATTCCCTTAGTAGAATCAGTTGTAGGTCCTGATTGTGCTGTATATATGGGTTGTGGATTTTTGCTTGGTCAGGGCTGGATCATCGTTCAAGAAGGGGTTACTCCAACCTCTTACTTCAGATTCTAGTTTTCCTCCCAGTGTCTCTTCTTGGGAGCTAAATTATTGGCAAATTATAGGTATGTTAGGTACGGTTCTGGAACCAGACGCGAGAGTCGAGCAGTGAAGGTAAAATGGGATTTTATTGGAAAGGGGGCGAACCCCCGCAGAGCAGGAGGCGACAGTACAAAGTCCACAATCCAAAGAACACAATCCCAGGGACAAAATCCAAAAGTCGAAAAACCAGGGCAGCAATCACAGTAATCGTGGTCGGGCAAAAACAGGTTCGGTACACAGGCACAGGATTGACAGAGAAGCAAAAGCCAAAATCCAGAGGGCGAAATCCAAACCGTTACCAGGGCAGCAAACACAAAAACTCGTAGTCGGGCAAAAAGGGTTCGAAAACAGATGCAGACAAAAGTACAAAAGAGCAGAGCCAAAAATCGTAAGTCGGGCGGTCCAGTCAGAAGATAAACACTATATGAGTACAAAGGCGAATGATAGCAGCACAGGTAAACAAGAGGAAACGTTCTGACGGGGAACTGCAGTGAGAAGACAGCTTAAATACACTCAAGGGAAGTCACATGCTATGATTAGGATCAGGTGATGAGGATCAGACTAATTACAAAGGAGTGAACATGAGGGAGAACCTAATCACATGAAATTGGCAAAAGCCAAAACGCGGACAGGGAACACGAAACAACCTATGACAAAACATACAGCTCCGGTTAGGGAGTTCTAATGTGCACAGATAATGAGAGGTAGGACAGAGTGGAGCAGGTGCAGAGGATCTGCTGAATTGCAGCAAAGACTAAGTGCAGGCAAGAGAGGCGGAGACTAGAACAGGGCGAGTGCTGAGAGCTTGTTAATCAATTAGTAAGTGCAGCTATACAATCCCTAGTGCTCGTTAGTAAGTTAGTATTATATACAATGTTAGTTTGGGTTAGTAACTTTAACGAAAACAACAAACTGTTAGTATTGGTTAGTAATATAGAAAAGAGAGGCGAAGGAAGCAAATGAGATTGGAAGGAATGTTTGAAACCCAGAAACCATGAAATCACCTAAGCATGTGACACGCAGGACTGGGGAGAAGCTGTAACTTAACAAGAGACCGGACAGGGGAGACAAAGTGCAATGCAGGGCATGAACAAAGACATGGACCGGAATCTAACAGAATAGTGGATTGGGAATGGCAAAAACGAAAACATGGCAAAGTACAAAAACGAAACCAAACATGGCAAAACCTAAGACATAATCATAAACATAACAGGGAGTGGCAGAATCATAACAAACGTGGCAGAATCATGACAGAACAGATTAGAATCATAACAAGGTACAGTTGGTTCTTCAGGCCGTCTTCCATTTCTCCTCGTCCACCTCATTATAAACTCACCCCAGTGACTCCTCATCAATCTTTCAATTGGCTCCCCATCTGCCCAGTTTTTAACAGCTCACAATATATACATCAAAAAAATTTCTGCATATGTTGTGTTACATGGCATTTACTTATCCTTTGCATATTTTCAAAAGAAGATCCGGTTATTTGTGCTGTATGTTTGTTCTGTTTCAATATTTTGAGTATATATTTTGCATTAGTGGTTTGATTGACAGTACTTACAGTTGATCAGATGAAGCAGGACCTAATTCCTCCCGGAGCTCTGTGGAGTTAAGGGTCCATCACCTGATCTTAATGGGGCTACACTGGGGCTTGACCCCACCTGCCCTCTGAGTCCTGCTCTAACTCCATACCCACTCGGCCAGGGATAATCAAATCTGACCCTAATTAACTGATTAATTAGCATAAGTGAATGAGCAGACTGGCCTCACACCTGACTCTCAGGTAAAGGGAGGGTGTAAAATCAGCCGGACTCTGCTCTTGAGGACCATGTTCTGAGGAACACGGCACTGTGCTGTAGGCCAGCCAGTTAGAGGCCATTTTTATCCTTTTGCCAACGGTTAATATCTTGGTAAACAAAGACAACATTTTTACTACATGGAAGCCAGGACAATAAAACTCAAGGAGCTGATTAGCAGAAAGCACACTTGCATAGACATCCCTGTTTCAGTTCAGTTTGGACTGTTTATCTGAGGTCAGATATGTTGACTGGGAGACACTGTCTCCAAATTTATCTCACTCTTTTGGCTTTATATCAGTGATGAAAATAGTATCTTGGCAACTGAACTCCAGTCATCACTCGGAGGCTGGATGCAGGGAGAGGGTCAAGGTTTAAATTACCCATCATGCACCTCTCAGTGTTTGAATGTACGAGAGGCGGTGAAGCATGTTCCAGATGATTACTGTAAAGGTTAATGGTCAGCTCTCGCACTCAGACACAATCAACTTTCTTCATATTTTTAAGGTTCCTGAAGGGGATTAGGTTCACAGAGAGAATGAACAGGTTGACCCTTTTTGGTGGCTAGAACCATCAATCAAATCAAAGCCTTTTCTCCTGGTGGATGACAGCAAGGCCTTTTCATTTAAAACTGTCGATAGTGTCATAAAAAATCCTTTGTTCAGACATAATGGTGTCACCACGCCAATCTGGAGGATTGCTTAGGCTGAGATGATAAAAGCAACCTTTCCCAGATAATCTGGCAGTGGATAATTGGACCATCTGGTTCTTTTTACTTCCTTTTTTGTCCCTCTCAGATACAGGTACCCAGAATGCTAAGTATGATTCAGGCCCATATTTGACATTGGTGTAGTTTACCACTGTTCCACTGGTCATATACAAGACAAATCAGTTGCTAGAATTGGGCGTAACACTCATAAGAATGAATGGCAGTAGATGTTGGCAAACATCCCATTTATTGTGAATGGCCATGCCATGGATTATGGGTAATAACGCTTCAAGGAGAGCTCAGCCATTTACTTACAGGCCAGGAAAAAAAAAATGACTGAAAGTAAACTGGGAACCTCATTCAGGGAGTGAATTTAATGGCAATAACAACAGTTATAAGCCTTTTATTCCTATATTTTCTTCCAAATCCATATAAAGCAACTTGACTGCTCTATTGTATGGCGAGCTATCATGCATGACAACAAACATTCATGCATGTAAAGAAGGTGGTTTAGCACAAACCATTTCTGATTCTGAAACATGGTAGTAACGAAGGCCACTGCACAGGTTATCTTGGTGTTTGATTTGTGTGATGCTCACACCACTGAATGCTGTTATGCACTCTCACCCATTCTGTAGACACCTGTTCATTTTCTCTGGCTGTCGGCCCATCAAGCTGCAAGTATTAAACTCATGAGACAGCTCTTCACCACAAAGTATTCTACATCTCGACCTACAAACTAGTTTACCTGCAAACGGCCAAACGCCGTCTCATGGCTCCTCCTTGTCACAGTGCAAAAAAAAAAAAAAAAAAAAAAACATTCAACAGGATGGCAGTTATTACTGATTTATTCATGAATTTAGTAATTTGAAAAACCATCAGTCTCTCTATGCCAACTGACCCTCTTTCTACTTTTTTGATATTGATGTGCTGTACATACAGAAGGGAGGTTTGTCTTTTGCTCCCCGGCTCTGTCGTTGTCTGAGTTTTGCTGGAGGGGTTTTGTCCAGCTTGCAGAGCAGAGCCTGTGAGAGCTCAGGGATAAAAGCTCAGGAAATATTACAGAGTCAGAGAGCAGGAGAGAAAGAGACCTGTGGGGTGAAAAAGCTCCTTTCAAAGCTGAGACGTGGAGCAAAACCCCTTATCCTTTATTACTCGACTCACCTACAAATATAGACTGACTAGTTACCTTCTCTCTCACTCTCTCTCATTCCCACTCAGTGTGTTACCATCAGTGTACACATATTTTTAATTGCACTATAGTAGTGCGAATGTGTGGGTGCGTATTTTGAATTGCACGTATGTGGTATGAGTGCGTACACGCTTGGGTTTGCATGTGTACGTGTGTCCGTGCAAGTTTGTGGGAATCTGTGTCAGACTGCGGCCTTCTTTTCACCCCATTTCCCACCGATTGACAGAACAGCGCTTGTTGCCGATAGCAACTCCAGGGCTTTTAATTTGCTGCAGCCTCGCTAACGGATTGATTTATGGATTTTAATCAGTTGTCTTATCGCTCACACTGGAACGTCAGATAGTCATAGATAGAAGCTGTCGATTCTTTTAGCGCAGCCTGTGGGGCACTGATGCAGACTAAATTAATGACTGTGGAAAAGGCAGGAGCTCATGTTAGCTTGGACTAATCCTACCTGGGCCTGCGGTGTGGAGAAGGCAATTTTGATTAGGCAGGAATTCACTTTGTGCTGAATTTTAGCAAATAACACTCAGTCCTGTCAAACTTTTCTATTAATAAACTAGAGGCACTCGTAGAGTGCAAACCTCCACCAAGGCAGCACAATCCAAATCTGCATGAGTGGGAGCAAAGTTGAGATATCGCGTGTCATAGGATTTCAAGATGGCTGCCGTGGTGGCCATATTGTTTCACTGATTGCAGAGAAAATCAATAGGGCCCATCCTGGATGTAATAGCAATCCACCCACAAAATTTCAGCCAAATCCGTGCAGCACTTTTTGAGTTATGTTGTTCACAAACAGACAAACAGACAAACAAACAGGGGTGAAAACATAACCTCTGCCCCAACTTCGTTGGCGGAGGTAAAAAAGCTTGACAGATGCACAAATCATCAGAAACATTGCCCTGAATACATACTTTGTGAAGCTTGTAATGTTCTGCTCTTGTTCAGACAGGTTCAGATACAGATGAGTCCAATTCTACAGGAATTTTTGCAGCTGCAGTTCTGGCAGTATTAAAAACTATTGTACAAAGTGTCTGTCTGTCTCTGTCGGAAAGTTTTGCCACATTTCCTCTTTGCTTTTGTTGCTTTTGGTAGCAGTCATGTTGTCATCATTTTTGCTCCAATACCTGATCCTTTTGACATAATTTTGTCATTTTATAACTCACCTGCAATTCGGGCACCAACTATTTTGTCCCTTTCAAACTCTGTCAGTACACTCATCTTTCATTGAAGACTTATAGCAAAGTGCTTTTGGTAAGACCTCTTATAAGCAGACACATGCTGCTAACTAGCATTCAAATGCATTCAAATCAACTCTTTTGATGCTAATTGTGGTTTTGAAGCTTCAAAGTAAAAGCCATCTTACAGGGTGCTTCACATATTTTGGGCACCCACTGTCTGAGATTTTTAGAGCAGCGCAGGATTACACAGTGCCGTAGTGGGTAGAAGGTTATGGGTTCAGAATCCCTCTTGAGTCTTTTGGTCTAAAGTTTGCTCTCATGGGTCCTCCTGTTTCCTCTCACTGTCTGAAGACAAGCCTGTGAGAACATACGGAGTCTCCACACTGCCCAGAGATATGAGTGTGTGAGTGAGTGGTGTGTGATCCCTTCAATGGAATGGTTAACCGTCAAGGATGAGTTCCAGTCCCTCGCCCAATGAATGCTAGGAGAGTGGGAGGAGCCTTCTACAACCCCCGTGACCAATAAAAGGGTTCAATGATGAAGGTGATGATGATGATGATGATGATGATGATGAAGGTGATGATGGTGGGGTATTACTCCTGAGAGTTATTTGTTAAGTTTTCTGATATGTCAGGTGGGTATTGACCTGGCAAGTGGTATTTGAACTGGGAATGCATTAATGCAACAAAGGAAAAAAAAGATAATTTGATTTTGTTTGTATCATTGGATCGTAAGATGTGAAGATCAGCAATACATTTGACTGCTTATTCTGTCACAGGATATGTTCACAATGTGCGCTGAATTCATTATAAAATGAAATACTTGGAAAACCGAAAAAAAAAAAGATTAAATTTGGTGACTACTTTGGATGAAATATTGATAAAATAGAGAATTCCTGTGGCATTTTGCAGTGGTATCATTAGGGTTTAAAGGAGAATGTGCTCATAAGAAATTCATTTAGTTCTGTCTTTGCCTCGTTGGCACCAGAGATGAAAGTAACTAGAAAGTCTTTTACTGCAGACTGAACACCTGAGCTTGCGTTCACTAAGGCTTCTGGAACTTACTTTAACGTGACACACAGCAATGCTACAATATGGGTCTCCTTTAGATTAATTTCTCAAAACTGTAAGCAGATGGTGCATTTTAATCACAGCCTCTCAAGAGGCCGCAGCTGACCTCGATCTGAAACACAACGGCCATATTAGCAGTGCTAGAAGAAGAAGAAGAAGAAGAAGAGGAAGAGGAAGAAAGTTTCCCCTGAATCCTCTTAAACAGGAGGCCTTTTTCCTTTCCTCTCCACTTTTCCTTGACTCTGCAAGAAAACATCACCCAGATGAAGGGAAAGTTGCGGAGAGATTTTAAAGTTACGTTGGGCATGTTTGAGAAAAAAATCGGAAGTCCTTGCCTTCAGTATGTCATATGCTAAAAAGCTAAGATAGCCTTTGCTATTTATTAAATGGCTAATGCATCGGCAAGATTAAAAAGCGCACCTACGCGTTACGGCCATACAGGCCTTCATCAGGGTGACTAACCCGTTTGTGAATCAAAACACCATTCATATAGATTAGGAAAGGAAATGACATCATGAGAAAAACAGGTAAAACAGGTAAAACAGGATATATAAACCTGATAAACAACAATAAAGGGCACAATATTGCACATATTAAGGCAAGGAAAAATAACAAATACAAAAAACTCACATGAATGTGTGTACCACCCAGAAACACAAACATATATTATAAAAATGGAGAATAGTCTATTTCTTCATTTAAACCTGGAAATTCCATGGCCTTGAGCTGGAAAATCCAAAAGCCGTTGTAGAGAGCGTTGAAGATGATCACCCCCCTCCGAGATCTATGGACCACCTCAATAACCATAGCTTTCAAAAAAATTTGGGTTTTCATGGCCAGCCAACCTATAATGTTTAGCCATGGGATATTTGTCGTTCGCTGTTCTGATAGCATAAACATGTTGGATATCCTATCCCTCAGTCTCCGTTTAGTCGGCCTATATAAAAGCACCCACATACACACTCCAATCTGTACCCACGACAAAAGTGGTGTTGCAATTCATAAATGAATTTAACGATAGTCATGGGGAACACGAGAATCCGTAAAGGTTTTAGATTTAACTATGTATTGACATTGATTGCAGTTCCCACATGGGTAATTGCCCAAGGGTTTGGAAAGCCAAATGGGTTTGGTTCTGGGTGCCAAGTCACTATGTACCAATTTATCTTTCAGGGAGGGAGCCGCCTGAAAGAGAAGGCTGAGGGCTCTGTGAAAACAGCGTTTAAAAGTGGAGTCACTCTCAATAATACTCCAGTTGCGTTTTATAATGTCCCTAATTTGAGCTGCCTCTCGACTATATTGTGTGACAAAATAAACTTGTTTGGATTTTTTGAGCTTACGTGACTGTTTTAAAAGACTCTCTCTCTCCAACGATTTAGCATTTTTAAGAGACTGATTTAACAGAATGGTCAACTCCACACTACTATTTTTAGAAAGAGTACAGACCGCAATACTATTCTTAGGGCTGACAGTTTTCATCCCCGGTTTGATCAATAGCATACCTTTTGGACAATTTCAAAGGCTTAATATATGTGACGAAGAGGATGATTTTGATGAGAAGGCTTTGCAGATGTATGCTCGTTTTTCAGCAAAGGGGTTACAAGCCTAGTCTGTTAAATCAGTCTCTTAAAAATGCTAAATCGTTGGAGAGAGAGAGTCTTTTAAAACAGTCACGTAAGCTCAAAAATCCAAACAAGTTTATTTTGTCACACAATATAGTCGAGAGGCAGCTCAAATTAGGGACATTATAAAACGCAACTGGAGTATTATTGAGAGTGACTCCACTTTAAATGCTGTTTTCACAGAGCCCCAGCCTTCTCTTTCAGGCGGGCTCCCTCCCTGAAAAGATAAATTGGTACATAGTGACTTGGCACCCAGAACCAAACCCATTTGGCTTTCCAAACCCTTGGGCAATTACCCATGTGGGAACTGCAATCAATGTCAATACATAGTTAAATCTAAAACCTTCACGGTTCTCGTGTTCCCCGTTACTCGTTAAATTCATTTTGAATTGCAACACCACTTTTGTCGTGTACAGATTGGAGTGTGTATGTGGGTGCTTTTATATAGGCCGCATTAAAACGGAGACTGAGGGATAGGATATCCGAACATGTTTATGCTATCAGAACAGCGAACGACAAATATCCCATGGCTAAACATTATAGGTTGGCTGGCCATGAAAACCCAAATTCTTTGAAAGCTATGGTTATTGAGGTGGTCCATAGATTTCGGAGGGGGGTGATCATCTTCAACGTCTCCTACAAAAAGACGTTTTGGATTTTTCAGCTCAAGGCCATGGAATTTCCAGGTTTAAATGAAGAAATAGACTATTCTCCATTTTTATAATATATGTTTGTGTTTCTGGGTGGTACACACATTCATGTGAGTTTTTTGTATTTGTTATTTTTCCTTGCCTTAATATGTGCGATATTGTGCCCTTTATTGTTGTTTATCAGGTTTATATATCCTGTTTTACCTGTTTTACCTGTTTTTCTCATGATGTCATTTCCTTTCCTAATCTATATGAATGGTGTTTTGATTCACAAACGGGTTAGTCACCCTGATGAAGGCCTGTATGGCCGTAAATGAGGGCGTAGCTTTTTTTAATCTTGCCGATGCATTAGCCATTTAATAAAGGCTTTTTACTTTTTTCCACTACCAGAGTGCCTTAGACTCTTTTTTTCGGATTTTTGTTACATTCTTTGCCCCATTCCTAAGAGCACCTGGTACAGTGATTTTGATTTTCTACCCAAGACGCGCTCCTTTTCCCGATTCAGCCTTTGCTATTTATTGGAAAACTTTGGTACCAAATGAAGTTTCCAATCGTTACAGTTGCAAAGGATTGTGGTGCATATTCGATCTTTCCTTTCTTCCAAGGTTGGCTCTGAGTTTCCTTGCTGAAAGGAAGCAACTAAGGAGCTAATTGCCTCCTTTCCTTCATGAAATAGGCAATCTGGTGCTCCCTGTCATAGCTACCGGTCAACCCATATTTGATTCATGTTCATTTGTGAGGAAGATCCCTTTCGCTTTACAGAATTCAGATGCTGCTGAAGAGTTACCTAAAAGCTAAGGACATCAGCATTCTCTGAACATGACGGAACATAATGGTCTCTAAAGGAGCCCCTTGTGATTGGCCCATCAGCCAAAACATGCAATGCCCCCATCTCCAATTGTGTTTAGGCCACCCGATTTGTCTTCATTTATTTTCTCTTACTGTGTGGCATGTTAATGTTCGATAGTCATGCATGAACGCATGCTAATATCATTTATAAATGGAGGCATGTGCAATTTAATTAGATAGGATGAAGGTACGTTTTTCATAGTGCTGACAGCCAGTTTTATATTCAGTCTTTGCTGTTAATTAGATTTATAACAGTTTATGCAATATTAATTATGAAAGGAGGCATTTTAAATACATAAATGCCAGTGGCATGTGGAGACAAAAGCTGAAATAGTTACTAAATGCGTTCATGTGACACTGTTCGTAGCTCCATCAATGATGTGGTTCATCAGTTCTGGACTGTATCTGAAATGGCTCATTAGTTTCCTGTATATTGGACAGAGTTGAGTGTCAGCCATTTGCAGGAAATTGACTGACGCCCTGGTTTATCCACTAGATAGGGAGTTAGTGAAGCATTACATTTAGAGCCCTAGTTTTCCCATTTTTATATCCTGCTAAATGGAGCCAATGTAGCTCTGAAATCTCACATTGTGATGCCTGGCAGATAGTCAAGCAATTCTTCCTCTCTCTTTCTGATTCCAGTTTCATCACAAAAGGGGCACAAGTACAGCTGTGTGATAAGAATGTTTATGAGAACATTATAATATTGATGTTATAATCACAACTGGTGACTGAATAGCATTTCAGAACACATCATTCAAATAGCTCTTTTATGTTAAAAAAACTGGATTCGTTGCCATTTGACAAAATTTGACAATGAAAAAAAAAGGTTTGTCATCATTCATTTGCTGGTTGGTGCTTGTTGGCCAAATGGTGAGACATGAGAATTTTGGGCAGAGCGGTTTACGGATAAAAGCAGCCAAAGTAACAGAGATCATGAGGTGAACATCAAAGCCAGCAGGCGCTTCCTTTCGTTATTCGGGCCCTTACTTTTCTCTCCTCCGGTTGTATTTTCCAAAGCCCTGAAAGAGAGATGGTGAAAAGTGGTCCTTCTGACAGGTAATAAATGGCTGCCGTGAAGAAATCCATCTGCTGCGTCAACAAATCGGAAACAGGATCTCCGAGAGATAAGGAATTACAGGAAGAGAGCGATGATTCTCACAGTCCAGCAGTGGGAATCACACTGCTCCCACTCTTTAGGGATCATATATACTCTGTATGAGTTAATTTAACACTAAAAAGTTTACTGAGCGGACTCATGCTATCATTTGTATTAGTGCAATTTATAAAGGAGAATATATTAAATGACCTGCCTCCTGCCAATTTATTGGGAGAGTTGGCCCAAATATCACCTTTATCTTATTTAATGCGCATTTACTTTCGACGGTGTGGTAATAGCTACCAGGACATATCGGTTCACAAATGAAAAGGAAAAAAAGTCAGTTTTTCTGAACAGCCCATTGAACCTTGTTAGACCTCACACTTGATTTATAATCATGAAAACTCTGGAATATTTTCATCACAGAAATGATGATTCACATGTCAAAAAAAAAAAAAAAAAACTTGAAAAGGAATCATGTGCTGCACCATGAACAAAAGTACTTTCAAGTACTTTTGTACTTTGAGGAATTTTTTTTTTTTTTTTTATTTTTCATGAGCTTGAATATTTTCAGAAATATGATTTCACAGTCAAAAAAAGTATTTAGAAAAAATTTTTTTTTTTTTACATGAAAAAATGTAAATTTTACCTGCTTGAATTCTCCAGTTCCATTTTTAAGTTTGAAACCCCACCTAAAAATTTAGGCTGAAATTAGCATGAAACTTTCAAATAAGAAAGCCCAGTACTTTCAAATAGGGTATAAGCATTTTTTTTTTTTTTTTACATACCAGTTTACAAAAAATCATTAGACCTAATCTGTTTCAATAATACTGATAATAAGTACATTGTATCAAGAACTTTTCAAAATGAGCAGAATTAGGAGACAGATTGGTCAGAGTTGGCATCCCAGTACTCGATACAAGTGAAGCACTTTTGGTATTTAGAAAAAAATTTTTGTCCAATTCTTGTATTTGAAAGTACTTGAGTACCCAACTCTGTAATTGCGCCTTCATTCACTTAATTTTAAGTTAAATAGTTTACCTGCATTGAATTCTCCAGTTCCATTTTTAAGTTTTGAAACCCACAGGAGCAAAGTTTTGAGGAAAATGTGTGTGAATAATATTATTGATTTTTTACTTGAATCAGACTGTATGGCCAGTTGCCACATGTAAACATCCTTGAGTTATTGGTCAGTCACACAATACCACGCCATATCCCAATACTACTGCAGCTATACCACTATTTCATAACATCATGGATTGGGCGGTGGCTGGTGCAAGAATTCATAACGAATTGATTTTTTTCCCAATCAATTGAGACCGGACATTGAAAGTAAAAAAAAACTCTGAAAGCCGGTGAAAAAAGCGAGCACCTGGCGACCCTATTACAGTCTCTACCGCTGCCTTTATCATTTCAGAAATTGGAAACACAGGAAGGTCATGGCATGAATGACAGTTGAACTCAGGCTATGATTTCTGAATCAGTTTCTATTGGTTTCAGTGACAAACCTCCTCTTGGTCAACAGGTTCCCATTGGGCTGTAACTCTCGACTTATCATCACATTTGGAGGGAGGCAATCCTTGATTGGGCATGAGATCTATGATAGTTTCTATCAGTGACAAACCTCTCTTGGTCAACAGGTTCAGACTCAAAGGGAGGCAAGAGGGGATCTCAGAGAAGGAAATGATCTGAGATGTCTATTAAATTGACCTGTGTCATGCCTTTTAAAAAAATCATTGGCAATTTTTGACAGGAGATACTTTTTATTACAGTCCACCCCCGGTTATCTGAAAAAAACTTTGGCATTAATACAAGACGAACAATTCGAACAATTTGCCAGCAGCCATACCATGATTCGATCTGCTCCAGCCGCGTGGCTGAAGCTAAGCAGGTGTTGGCTTGGTTAGTACTTGGATGGGAGACCACCTGGGAAAACCAAGTTGCTGCTGGAAGAGGTGTTGGTGGCCAGTAGGTTGTGATCTTCCCTCTGGTGGAATAATCCCCAATGCCCCAGTGCAGTGACGGAGACACTGTACTGAAGGATACGCCGTCTTTCGGATGAGACGTTAAACTGAGGTCCTGACTTACTGGGGTCATTAAAGATCCTGTGACACTCTTCGATAAGAGTAGGGGGTTCCCCGGTGTCATGGCTAAAGTCCCAACCTGACTCTTTCCACCTGCCACCTAATCATCCCCTGATCTAATTGGCTGTGCAAATTGCCCTCTCCCTCCCCACCTCAACCCCCAGGGCTCCCTTGAAAAAGATATTTCAATCTCAACGGGACTTCCCTGGTTAAATAAGGGCTAAAAAAAAAAAAAAAAGGACAAACAATACGTGGTGTAGTTCTGCGAAAAAACTATATGGCCCGCTTTGTTATGAAAATGCAATACCTTCTTAAATAGCTGGCCAGCAAGATCATCCCAAGATGCATATTTTTAGTGCTCTTTAAGGCCTGGCCTCTGATGCAGGGGGTTATTTTTAATTAAGGCCCCGTTTACACTTGGTTTTAACATGCAGTTTTTGGGTGATTGGATCACAAGTGGTCAGCGCTAAATACAAGAATATACAGGCTCCAAGAAGCATTGAGATCCGATCACTCAAACCACTTGCAGAGGTGGCCTGGGACGCATCTGACCACATATGTTTTGTAGTGTGAACTCTAATCTGTCTTGATGCGTGCCTGATGAGGACGTAACCAAAAAATGTCATTTTACTAATTTCAATAGCCTAAATAATCCGAACATGCAAACTATAGGCAGAAACAAGTTAGCTAGCCCAAAAAACTATGTGAAACGAGATCAAAATTTCAGCTTCTCCTAGCGGGAACGGCTGCTATTGTTGTTATATGATGTAACTGCGCATCGGGTCTTAGCGGAAGCTTCTTGATAAACAACACAATCCAATCACAAGAGGTCAGCTTAACACTAAGTGCAAACAGCAACGTGTCTCGCCTGACCAGTTGTGATTCGATCACCCAAAACACATGCTAAAACCAAGGGTAAATGCGCCCTAAGTGTGGCAGCCTCTAGTTTTGCATGAGTTGTTTTCTTGTCCTGTGTTGTGTGTGCTCAGCGTTCTTGATATAGGAAACTATAAACTGTCAGTTTCATTGAGCTCATCACAACATGCATGCCTTTTTCGCTCAATGATCTTTAGTTACACCTGTCACTAATTATTAGCTTACGGTAGCCCGCATTAATGCTCCCCTGATCCATCTAACTGCAGGTATGGTTTCAATTAGTGTTCGGCTTATTCTAAATGCACCGTGATAATGGTTAATTCTCCTCACTGCACTCTGGTCCTCTCAGAAGTGGAGGGAGGAAATGGAATCTATCCTGCTAGTGCTATCACACGGGGCTCTTACTGTGAAAAGCTCCCCGTGTGATTGTTATTTTTTGGCTAGATGCTCGTTCCTCTCTCACAATAGGGATACAGGGAGATACACAAGTGTAACTGGCAGTGTAGCCCTTCCAGAAAGGCCCAGTGGGAACATATTGACTTTGACGTCTTAATTACGCACTTTGAAAGGGGTTTTAATTGTGCATGATAACAAACGGAGGTGACAGTTTGGTCTTTGATCTTGGATCTCTGATCCGCCGGGAATGAATGTCCCTGAGCTAACGGTACTCGTGACTAAAGGGGTAGCAAACAGCTTGTGTGCCAGTCAGCCATTTCGGTATGTCTGTACAGATGTAGGCCTGTAGCTGCCGCTGATGCTTATTCATATGTGGGCGAGCAAGTACTCGTGCCCTCTCTACTTAGGACGGCAAATTACCTCGCTTTGAAGAACCGAAATGACTGCGGGATATTCTGCGTGATCTTGACTGTGGCAAATGGCTGATCAGTTTTGGTCACGTTGAAGGCCTACCTGTCTGTCCATCCATCCATGTACCTGTCTGTCCATCCATTCATCCATCCATCCGTTTGTTACTCTGTCTTGCTCGACCTCTCTACTCCACATAGTTTCAGACAACGTATTCTGACGTCTTCGGAATAAAGTGAGGTCTATAGCCTGAAAATTTTGCCTCCCCAATTCTTGCTTCACAAAATATTTAAAAATACATCACAGTGGCTTTCAAGAGGCGGATGCAAGGTCTGCTGAATCATGTTTGCATGTGCAGGACATGAAATGTGTGAATGACTCTTCCTGAGGGAGGTACAGAGTCTATGAAGATCCTAGAGCTGCCAATCACTGAGGCGAATGAAGTCCATTGTGGTGGATTAAGCTGCGCTGCATCACCATTCATTGTGTTCTTAATGCTTAATATTGTGAATTAGGACATTCTTTCTGTGTATGCAAGCAATCTGTTACAAATGCTGCATGTTTACTGCAATTAAAAGATTATAACACATTGTCAGCATGGCTTGATGGATAGTCATAATCATCATATTCATCTCGATTATACAGTAGTAGTTGGTGTTTTTAAAATCGGAGCATTTTAAATTCCTCTGAAGCTGTCACTTGCTGAGAGTGCAGCTGTCACTCTGAGTCCTCGCTGAAACAGACGTCACCTTTAAACTGTAACGCCGTACGGGCAGAAAGAACATATTTCTGAAGGAATTATTTGTTTGTTGTGACAAAGAAAAGCGTGGCTAAGACCTGCTCTGTGCCGACGCTGTCTTTTAAGACGAGTCTGTTATCCTGAATCAGTCTGGAGTCTGGCAGTATGGTGAGCGTCACTTCTTATGGACACAGTGGATAAAATATTCACAAAGGCGAAAATGATATCTCTATCTCTCTCTCTCTTTCTATCTCTGTCTCTATCTCTCCGTCTCTGTTTTGGCACCTGACATGCATAATTTGCCGTACTCTCCCAGGCTGTGATAGCAAGCGTGCGGTCCCCGTGACACCTCGTGGTATTGTGTCATGTCTATTCAAACAGCTCCCACACCATCATCACCCCGTTCCTCCTCAGTAACACTCCTTTTGTGGCACTGAGGCAAAAGCTGGCGACGGTCTCTACAAGCAGAACAATGAGTGACAGGTGTTGCCCTCCTGTGATGCAGCTGCTGCGACTGAAACTGAGTATTAATGAAGAGACTGAGATTCAGTCAGCAGGGAACGGGGCAGGGGGGTATCAGGGATCAGGGAGTAATGTACCAATAAAATAGTCGTAGTTCATGTCAGGTAAACGAGATAGTGTGAGTTCAGGTTGGGTGGGTTGTCTCATGAATTTGATTTCCATTTCTTAGGAAAACACAAGGAATTTACATGTCTATATGTGCTGGCAGTGAGCACCACAATTAATTTCACAGTGAATTTTTGTTGGCCAGGTCAATCACTGGATCTGAATCACACTGTACATTGCATTGCACTGAAGGGGAGATTAAAGGCAAAAAGTCCCTGAATCAAGCAGGAAGTGAAGATGCTGCAGTTCAGGCCTGACAGAGCATCACCAGGGAAGATACCCAGCGTCTGCTGATGTCTGTGTGTCACAGACTTCAAGCAGTTATTGTTTGAAAAGGATATGCAACTAAATTGTATTGATGATTACTTCAGTAAACATTATGTCTGACTGTCCCATATTTTTTTGCGCCCAAAAGTGGGGGGCAGATGTGATTAAAGTGCTGTCATTTCTAAACGACTCATCCAATATGGATGAAAACACCCTCGAATTAAAGCTGACGGTCTGCACTTCAATAAGATCTTCACTGTTTTCTTTCAACTTTAAGTGTTGAAGAACAGAACCAAAATAATAAATCTGTCCCTGTCCAATGGATTATGGTGCTCTCTGTTGCTTGCATTACTGCTGTGATTCACTTTTCACTGTAGTTTTCATTGCTGGGGAATATTATCATGTGCTTATGTTAGCGCTGCCATGAAATTATAAGGCTACTGGCCATGCCAAGGCTACACTAAAATTATCAACAGCTCATAATACCATTGACATGATTTGAGTGATGCTCAGTGGTGGAGATGGTTGAGTTTGTTAACATTTAGAAACACATTTAACTCAGCACTATTGCAATATAAAATGTGACTGAAGGAAGATGGGCTCTTGTGCACTAAATCAGTCCAAATGAGCAAATACTTTGGTGAAATATTGCAATAAATAAACAGTGAATTTTTATTATTTTTTTTTCACATCTTTAGTGCTGAGGGCAATATATACACTTTAATTTGAATTTATATGTCCTGTTGACTCTTGGTTTCCCTTTGTTGACATAAACTATATAAAGTAATAAAACTTCACTACACCTCCAACGACCGTATAACCCAAAGCAAAATATAACCTTTTCACTCCTGGCTTCAATAAGCCTTTCTGCTTTCATTACCATGCACAATTCTGAGACCTTTGATTTCCCATGATGCAACTGTTCAGAAAGCTTTCCTCTGAAATGGGAGTGAGTTGGTGTCACCAAATAAAGATTTTTATGATTGCATGTCGCTGGACTTCTGAAACCTTTCAGACGGACTGTGGATATCGCTGCACTTCAAGATTCTGCATCTCCTGCTTGGCTGAGAATCTTATTAGTCATATTTTATTTTCAGACAGAAAGAACAATAAGGCAATGCTGATTCAGCCAGTTAGATCCTGAATGTGGGCCCTAATCACTGGTGAGCACAGTACTCCAGCTCGCTTGTAGGAGTCCTGCTGCTCTGACTGTGAGGGAAATTCATCTTCCTGGGCTGAGCCATTCAAGGACACTGCAAATACGAATCTCACCCTGAGCACAGCTGACTCCAAACTCCGAGGCTGTAACGCTGCCAATGCGCAGAGCTGATCAGATGAAATTCCAGCCCAGCAATCGTTTATTACAGATCTGTACAGATGCAAACACTTGGCAAATCAAGGCAAGCCATTACTGCTGAGCACAAAGTGATATTCAGCACATAAACCCAACAAACTCATTCTCTTTTGGTTTAGGGAGAAGATGAATTCTCTCCCCACTCATCACTCTGGTGGGTGTCCGTCTCTATAGTAGAGTCCTGTTGAGGGACTGAGATAATTCCAAAGACTAGCAGTATTTCTGTTTGCTAGAAGATTAACATTTCGGGCATGTAAGCAGTGAGCTGGTATTGTTTTTTGATTGTAAGTCATTTCGAACAGTTTATATGGGGCATTCCTTGCAGTCATGTAGACACAATGTAAATGGTGAATGGTATTTTCAGAACATAAAAAAGAACAACAAAAATGGAGTTACATGGTTTTCATATTGCAATGATGTACAGAATTACTGAATTTAACAGCGTGTGCTGGTTCTGAATATTTGGACTTCTGCTGTGCTACTGTTTACACCTTGTTCGGTAATTAGAAACAAAAAAATGAAATAACACAAATGATCATTTACTGCATACTGTACATGGTTTTACCAGAATATCTCTCTCTCTCTCTCTCTCTCTCTCACACACACACACACACAATTTCTTCTTTTTATGAGTCTCACTATCACACACACTCACATGCATACACTCACACATAAACAGACAAACACACACACACGCGCGCGCACTCACACACACACACACACACACGAATGTGCATGCACAAACACATACACACACACACACACACACACACACACACACACAGCGGACCAAAGTCTTCCTCGCCTGTATTATCTTTATGAAAGGAAGGCCAGGAGCAGGAGAAATATTTGAGTTTGGATCTTCTGGCCCTCTGGGAGGCCAGGGGCAGTAGGACTGAGTTTGACACACAGGTCAACATGAATGGCGGCATAACGCATGGCCAGCTTACCCAGGAAACTGCAACAGGAATTATGTAGCTGTCGAAAGTGGATACTGATGGAAATAAGGCATTAGACTCTGCTTTACCTCTGATACTGCACATGATTGTCATTTATGCCCTGTTATAGCATTTTAGATGTGGAGTAAATATGGCCTCGGCTTTATATCAGATTATTCCCATTATTCAGCAGATACTGTTGTGTGCATTGCTTTCTCATTGACTTTAAAGTGCCTCAAGTATTTAAAGCATATTTCAGCTGCAGAATCTTCATGATATGCAAGTATTTCCTAATGTCCCCAGTAAATGGACATGCTGCTGTTTATGATAAACTGGATATTGGGAATTTTCAGAAACCGTCAAGATAAGTAAGAATATCAAATTTGCCTGCATAAAATATGCACCTTTGGGCAACTTGGTATGTAAGTGACATTTATCTGGCTACGCCCTTACCATGCCAGTGAACACTAAAAATGCTGAACAATTGGAATAATAATGATCAATAAATAAATGAAGTGACTGCGAAGTTGAAATAAATGGAACAGTCCACATTACTCCTTAATTCTCGAGAACAATTTTGAAATACAAAGCTTACGCCCATAAATATTGACTTTTGTGTGAAGTACAACATCAATCTCGAATAGCAGCCATTTTGACAGCAGGCAGACAGGGGTTAGGTATCGCCGTCGTGTCCGGCAATATATTTTTTACGTAATTGCCTGCACTGGAACATTCAGGTCAGGATCATTCTAAAATGAAACAAACAAAAACAGAGGAAAAAAACACGACCTGTGAACGTCAGCTCTTCATCATTAATATATACAGGCCATGAGGGGTCTCGTTTTCCCTCGAGATGTTATTCGTAATTCTTTGGTTCTTGTGTCTTTATCGATCCTCACCGCTGTAAGATTGACCCAAGACCTAAGTCGCTCTTCAGAAGCGTCTTTGAAAACAAGTTGGCCTTTTAACAGGCAGAATTTATGCCAGAATATTTAATTATTTTGTTCATTTGATTTATTTCATTTTCACCGACAGAATAGCGGAATTATATCTGTGTCACATCCAGCTAAGCTTGACCTCCGCTTTAATTGGTAAATGCGCTCGTAAGGACGCGCACATCACATCTTCCCTGTCAATACATCCAATAACACCTCAGTCACGATATCACTCTGGTGCTCTGGCGTAAACTGAGCCTGTGATAACTATCGATTCTGCTTGTGTCCTCAGCTATGGTTGTTCAGTGTAACCCCTGATTAAGGTCAAACCAAACTGATGTGTTTCGCCAATAAAAGCAAGGGTTCAGCTATCGAGTTAATAACCTAATCGTTGGGTCTGGAGAATGACTCCGGCAGGTAGTGTCAGTCTTTTATCTGGCGAGAGCTGACATGTGTTCCCGGCACGAGACGTTTCAATGAAACGGGCCTGCATTCGCCAGCACTCCGAGGAGGAAGGTGAAAACAGCGATTGCTGTCAAAGCGTCCTGACATATTGAATTGTTTGGTCTGATGGCAGTATGGAGTTTAAGCCAAGGTGACAGCACTTGTGTTTTGTTTTTCTTAAAAGATGAAGCAAAATTGTTGTTGAGAATGGCTGTATAAAATCACGCAGCAAAATTCACATTTACTAGCAGCACAGGGAGCCAACTTGATGCCCACGAGCGGATTGACTTGGAGAGATGGCGAAAATGAGGGCTTCTGTTCCTCCTCTTTGGCTCATCTAATACGGTATTTTCAAGTCAAGAACTCGATGAGAAGTTACTAGTGGCCATTTCTTTCCTGCACTGTACCAGCTGAATGAAATCCTCAGAAAATCCCCTGACAGATAAGTAGTGCATTTCATGCATATTTCAGGATCGTAACAACCTGGAAAAATACTTAGTCCTCCCAGCTCTGTCCTTCCTTCATCTGCTTAAAAGGTGAAGCTCTTGCCTGATAAACTTTTGTATCAGATAATTAATGCACGTGCAAGACTGGCTTCCTGTAAAATTACATTACTGTCTCAGAATTATGAAGCCTATTATTTTCAGTGTTTCATGCTGTGTGATACTTCTGAAAATCGGTCAGTAAACAGATTACATTGCTTTTTTCCATTAAATTTTATGTTATTGCGGGAAAATCCCTTTATTATTATGATGAGTTTGGTTATTTTGTTCATTGTCTTGGAATTACACCGCAACTATAAACTGAAATAACACTTTTCATAATGAACATGCCGATGTAAATTCTAATAACCAAGATTATGTTTTTCCTCATATTGCTTTGCACCATTTGCATTTCAGCAAATGTAAAACAGCTTCTCGCAATATTGTGCTTTGACTGGCTTCCAAAGCAGATTTCAGCTGACAGGCACCGTGGGCGATGATGCTGCCATGCAGAAAACACACATACGAAAGAAGGAAATTAAAAAAACTTCTTTCTGAGCCTCTATCCTGTGACCTGAACTTAAATCTGAGCCCAACTAAGGGTGAAAGGGCTGTCTTTTTTGCCCTGAGGGGTAATTTACAGTGTAAGGAATCCAGCTGGGACAGTTAGAGGATGTTTTGCCAGAGAGCCACAGGCCCCAGTGCTTCCGCTGGACAGTGCACCAGCCCTCCTGACCCCCCCCACCCTGCCCTGCCAACACACACAGTACATCCTGCACCAATTTGAAGTAACCAATCAGGACCTGCTGCCATCTTGGCCTTGTTAGCCAAGAACTGGTCTGGACCTCGGCAAGTTCTGGCTGGACCAAAGACCAACACTACACAAAAAAATCCCATTATTACTACAACTCTAACAAAGAGCACCTGAGTTTAGCATATACAACACGTGCTCTGTGAGAGTTGACTGAACACTGACCATTGTACTTTACATGCAACAGTGATGAAGGCAAAGCTGTGCCCAAAACACTGGCTTTGAGCTGCGAACAAAAATATAAATATTACTGAGCTAAACAGAAGGACAGCTCCTGGGGCCTATTGCACAAAAGTCGGATCCTGAGATCCCGGATCAACGCCAAAGCGAGGATTGCCATATCCCAAACAGCGCGTTGCTGGCTTAATTGATTGCACAAAGCCAACAGCGGGTGAAGGAGGATAGGCTAAGTGAAGCCGGGTGCCGCTGATCCTGCTGAGTGCGCGCACTTGGCTACCTCAAATAGACCCCGAGATCGATCACAGAATCGCTGATCATCACCATGGACACTAAGTAGCTGCAGCAAACGCATGCGCCAGCAACATTCAAAGACTACGTTCAGATAAAGGGATGATGGGATCGCTGAAATGCCTCTGCTTGTTATTCCTTTAGTTTCTGTCTGAACGGTGTGAGGCGTTTGAGAGGAGTATTAAAGTGAGCTAAACTCAAGTGAAAGTAAACTCTGGAGGTGCTTCAGCGTCATCAAAAAGGAGTAGCTGATGCACTTCGGCGTTACCGTGAACGAGATAAGCCGTCGCCATCAGACAGATATAAAATCGAGCGAGGATGGCCCTAACTAAGCTTTTACGTGAAATGCAAATGATAGTGAAGAATTTATACTTAAATTAATCCGAGTTATAGAAGTATATTTATGTACCATAAATGCCTCACAATTTTGCTACAAGCCCTTTTTTGTCCTAAACAAACTGAATTGATTGTCCGATCTAGAAGACGTTTTCAGATTACTTGAGTTTACTTCTTTTAATCATCTTTGATGGAAGCATACTCAAATTAAAAAGTAAAATGTTAGTGTCAGAAAATTACGTCGAGGAGCCTCCTAAAAATGTTTGATTCCAGTAGCCTATCGCGAAGCGACCGACATTGCACTCGTGTCCAGCACTAAGGCAAGAACTCTACCTTACCCGTCGCAGTCTGAATAAAGACAGAGAAAAGTAGCAGCAGTGCTGTATGTAGGGGTTACCGCAGCGATTTAAGACCGCGCTGAAACACGGTAACCTACTTCATACAGCACTGCTCATTTTCTACTCTGATGGAAGTCTCAACTTGGGGAATAAGGACAAATCTGATAATGACGGATTCTGAATATGGTTAAAATATGACATGGAAGGGGGACTGATTGAACTGTGATGGTCACTGTCACATGGATACTTGAATATAATGATCGAATATTGGCTAGTTTACTGACATCAATGGTCACAAGTTTCTAAGATAATTACTCTGGGCCTACTATAATTGAGATAGCAATGTGTGGTGGACAATTCAGAACAACTGTTAAGGACATTGATTTTCAATTTGGGTGACTGCTGAATGAGGTGAGGTGAAATTGGCTGGAGGCAGGAGCTTAGCTAGTTCGTAATCTTGCTCCGGAGCTGGCTAGCTCCACAGACTTTGTTTTCGTAGTAACCAGTGCCATGGCTTAGCTCACACGCTCTGTGCAACCAAAATGGGGCTAGAGATCAGGCTAATCCCGTGCCGATCCTGGTCTAATCCCTTATCCCGCCTTCGTGCAATAGGCCCCTGCTCTCAGGTTACAGAGTTATGGGTTTATTCCTGCATTGTTGATAAAAATATTGACATTACGGTCATACATTATCTGGCCATCAATATTGTGACTTGAGTGTGAAAGTTGCACCTTTCCCTTGCTTGAGACCATGTCTGTTTCCTAGTTTGTTACGCATGTCATATTCATATATCAGCAAGCAAACAAAACCCTGAACCCGAGCTCAGACCTGAGGGATAATGAGGGCACATTCCTGTTCAGGGTAACACTTCATATCGAGCTCCATGTAATTTGTGGTAATTAAGAGTTAATAAGCCACTTATAAGACCTTATTAGAAACTGTACCCCCTGTAGATCTAGTGGCTTCAAATGAGCATTATTAATTGTCAATAAGTGTATTATAAAAGATTTATTAATCTTAAGAAAACACTGTTACCACTTTGGAATCAGTAGTTGTGAAGTAGGATTGGTAATTGTTCATAAGCCCTTTGTAAATGATCTATTAGCATGTATAAGTAGTCTTATTACTGTCATTAAACATCTTATTAACATTGTTGTATGGTTTGTAAACTGTTAGCAAGTTTCTAATAATTATCTCATAAGCCACTAACAAATGTGTTTCATGGCACCGTATTATTAACACTCATTTAGTCTAATTAAAATTATAAACATCTTAGTAATGTTGTTAAGTGGTCTACAAACTGTCAACAATTTTCTATTAAGTGCTCATTAATATCTTATAAGCCAAGAAAAAATTTGTTTTATCCTATTATTAACAGTCATTATTAATCTTATTAGTCTTATTAATGTTAATAAACATCTTATTAGGGTTCATAAAGTATATATAACTTATGAACAAGTTTAAAGTAAGTGCTTATAGGGGTGCTGATAAGCAATAATGATTATGTTATTCATTTCTATTAACACTTACATAGTCTTATTAATGTTTATAAAAATTGTATTAATCTTTATAAGCTGGCTATAAACATTAAGAATTTTCTAATAACTTGCTACAAGTGTCTTATAAACAAATAATAACTGTGTTAATTACTCTCTCATTATCCATTATAAAGTCTAAGGACAATAAATATCTCATTCATGGTTATAACAGTTATTTAAATTATTAAGATGTGTCTGATAAGAGCCTATACATTTCTATGCAGAAAGCATTGTAAATGTGTCAATCATGCTTTTATTTAGTCTTATATAGAATAATTTATGTTTTTAACTATTTTATAAGGTCTTATAAGTAAATGATTAAGTATTACTTCCCGAAAAAGAACCTTAACATAAAGTGTTACCTTTTATATATATATATATATATATATATAAAAATTATTATTATTATTATTATTATTATTACTATTATATTTTCTTCCTTGTGGCATTAGGGTTGTGCACCAGCCAGTCATTTTTCCTGGCACTCCGTGGTCATTAGCAGCAGATTTTAAAATTTTCGGTCTTAGTAATTGACAGCACAGGAAGTGATTGCTGCATGGGTCATACAATATGGAAGGACATGCTATAGAACTGAAACTGACTGCTTATAATTTAACATAATATTCTTTGTCACATCAAATTCAATGTTACATCCAATGTACTCGCATAGAGCCCAAAAAAAATTTTTTTTCACTGCCCAAATATTTCAGGACTGCACCATAAGTGAAACCACATGATTCAGCTGACATTTTCTACAGCTTTGATTTATAACTTAAATGTTTTTTCTCCTCACAAACTCAGACCTATAGTTACTAGACCATGAAAAATGTTGGTAGGCCAAAGCTAAAACGTCCGGTTGCCTGGCAGCGGTCTAGTTTTGCTGCTGCCCGCGCTTTTAGTTTACTTATTTTATCACTATTTTAGCGTTTTATCGTTTTGACATTTTATTATTTTTACTTTTATTATTTTATTATTTTACTTGTTTTATCATTTTATTTGTTTTATTTTATTTGTTTTTATTATTTTATTATTATTTAAGTTTTATTTATTGCATCGCCTGGCTGGTTGCTGTAAAGCCCAGCAGGCTAAAATAAAAAATAAAAAATATGGCTCCACTCACCTCCCCGCCGGGCTGTGTAAGCTGCATTCGTCTCTCGCAAAAAATTGCGGAGCTGGAGGGAAGGATTTCAATCCTTTACCAGATTAAGGACGATGAGCAGCTCATTGACTCCCTGGTTGCTCCAGCTCTCACTGCTGCGAGTGTCACCACCACGGCTGAACGCGACTCCCTGGCTTTCCCCACTGAAGCCACACCGATCCGAGCTGAGGATCCCTGGATCCAACTGGGAGCGAGACCCAGGGCTATCGTCAGCTCCACACCCAACTCGACTGAGCCCTGGGTCGGATCGCGCGGCGGGAGGCGTTCGTCTCGTGTCCCACCTGTCTGGGACCTGCAGCTGAAGAACAGGTTTTTCGTGCTGGTTGAGGAGGAAGCGACACCCCCCTCCTCCCCTGTAAGTCCAGCTGCTCCTCGGCCGCCGGCGGTGTCGAGAGAGGCAATTCGCCCCCGCAAGTCCAGCCTTGTTGATGCGGTGCTGAGGAGACCTTCGCCCAGCCCTGAAGTAGAGGCCCTGCGATGGCGTTCGCTCAGCCCTGATGCCGCTGCCCTGCAGCAGCGTTCGCTTGCATGGTCACTCGCCCCAGGCTTGCCACCACCTCGTCATCTCTTCTCCCCGACTACTTTACTGATGGGAGACTCCATAATCCGGAACATTCGCTTCTTTAACGTAGCGACCCGCTGCTTCCCAGGAGCAACAGTTATGGATATCCTGGGTAAGTTACCTGGGCTACCCTCCTCACTCCCGTCCATTGTCAAGCGGATTATAGTTCATGTTGGAACTAATGATACTAACCGGAGGGAGTCGGAGCGTACAAAAAACAATTTTAACCTCCTTTTTAACTTTTTAAAAAACTGTGGAAAATCAGTTTTATTTCCGGGCCTAAGCTCTGTGGATTTTATTCCAGACGCTGACCTAGCATTGGCTCACCTTATTACCGTGTTTAATTGTGCTGTGGATAAGCATGCTCCGGTGAAGAGACTTAGGGTTAAGAATAGAAGAAACGTTTGGTTTTCGAATGCCTTATCCACTGAACTACGTGGCAGGGATGAAGCATGGGGCAAAGCTAGGGGAACCCAGACACTCTCTGACTGGCAGGTTTTTAGAAAATTAAGAAATAAATGCTGCTCACTGGTAAAAAAGGCAAAATCTGATTATTTTATCTCGTCACTGGCCAAAAGTCAGGGTAATCCTGCAAATTTTTTGGAAATTTATAAAGTCCCTGAATTGTTATCCGTCTTCATCTATACCACACTCTATCCACACTGATTCTGGTCCTATAACTGATGAACACAAAATCTGTGATCTTTTTTACCAACATTTTATAGCGGCCGGAAACCTTTTTGAAAATTTTATTAATCAGTCCTCTACAGGGGATATGTCTGACCTCACCTCTAGTTCATTCACAAATTCTCCAAAACCTAGAATATTGTTTTTATTTAGGGAATTTCAAGTGAATGAGGTCCTACAAGAATTGAAACGAATCGATGTAAATAATTCCACTGGAGAGGATCATCTAGCTTTAAGTCTTTTGCGTTTAGCAGCCCCAATGATTGCGCATTCAATAGCTAATATTTTTAACTTGTCAATATCGACGGGGACTATTCCCAGTGTATGGAAAGCTGCTCATGTTTTTCCATTATTGAAGGGTGGTGATCCCAGTTCAGTGAACAAAATGACCTTGCCTGGCTCAGATTTTAGAATCTCTCGATAAGCAACAACTGTGCAGCTTTTTAACTTTCAACAACATTTTAACTTCTCAACAATCTGGCTTCAGGTCTGGTTATAGCACCGTCACAGCAGCCTCAGTGGTTATAAATGATTTGATATCAGCTGTGGATAATACACAAAAATGTGCAGTCCTATTTATTGATTTAGCAAAAGCTTTCAATACAGTAGACCATTTTATTTTATTAAAAAAGTTGTCCTCCATTGGTCTCGGTTGTGATGCCTGCTTGTGGTTCCAGGACTATCTCTCTAATAGAACACAAACTATTATTCTTGGGGATGCGAAGTCTCAATTTTTAAAAGTGACGAAAGGAGTACCCCAAGGATCCATACTTGGACTGATTTTATTCACAATTTATATGAATAATATTGCTCGTAATATTGCAAATTGCAAGGTTCATTTTTATGCTGATGACACTGTGTTGTACTCCTCTGCACCAACGTGTGCCCAGGACTTTATCTACTTGCAATCGGCTTTTAATCTTATTCAACACGCTCTGGCAGATCTGAAACTTGTTTTAAATACGGATAAAATTAAGTTCATGTTTTTTTTTCTGCTCGGAATGCAATTATGCCAAATGACTCAAATTTCTCTGTGACTGGAGCTAAATTTGAGCAAGTTCAGTCTTACAAGTATTTGGGTATCTGGCTGGATCATGACGTTTCCTTTAACTTGTCCAAGAAAATCAGAACAAAAATGGGGTTTCTTTACAGAAACAGGTCTTGTTTTTCTTTAGACAGTAGGAAGAGGATTTTCCAGGCAACAATCTTACCTTTATTTGACTATGGGGATATCCTTTACATGCATGCCTCTGATAGTACTTTAAGACCTCTGCACACTATTTATCACAGCGCTCTGCGTTTTATCACTGGAGATTGCTTCCGCACTCATCACTGTGTGTTACATAGTTCTGTTGGGTGGTTTTCCCTTTATTTTAGAAGGAAGCTCCATTGTATTTTATTTATTTATGAAGCATTGCTTAGCAAACTTCCTTCAAATCTTACTAGGCTTTTGTCCTTCAAAATCCGAAGCCAGCATGTCAGAACGCAAGGGTGGATTTTATTAGCGTCACCCAGGACTAGGACAAATTTGGGCTGTTCTGCTTTTAGCTCATTTGCACCTTATGTCTGGAATAGATGCCAAGGCACTCTGAAGCTTGACTGTCTCATTCCATATGAATCCTTCAAGAATCGACTGTGGGAGATGTTAGTTGAGGAGGCCAGATGTACTTGCCTTTAGTTAGTTAACTTTGGACTTGTTCTCTGTCCTTTGCACTTGAATGTCTTACTTATTTTTTTATTTTCTTTTTATTTTTAACTGTATATTAAAGTTTGTTTTCCTTTATTCTGCAGTTGTTGTATGTAATTGTGCGAATTTTACTATGATGTGTGTGTTAACCCACACTGTAATTGTTTTATTGTATTCAGGGCTCCCCTGAAAAAGAGACCTCGGTCTCAGTGGGACTTCCCTGTAATAAAGGAAGATAATTATAAAAAAAAAAAAAAACGCATGTTTTTCTTGCCGGCCATGTCCTGTCTCAGGCGTTTGCGTGAGGTCGATGAGCGCGAGTGAATTTGGTTTTATGACTCGCAGAGCCGGATCCTCCTGTGTGCGCGGAAGGGCTGGAGTAGGGAGATATCTCTGCTCTCTCCTGCAAGGCCGCTATCGTAAATCAGTGCGCGAGCGCATGCTGCACGCTTAAACGCATCGCTTGTTTTTTTTAGCGGCCTCGCCTCCCGCATGCAGCCCGCAGAATGACTGACACGCTCCGCACTCCGTATGTCCCTTTCATTATGTCCGGCCCTGGGACAATTTTGCCTCTGAGTGCAATTAATCACGGCTGTGACAAGCATTATAACCTTAAGGAGGCCACACCAGTGCCAGTAAGCCATTAAAGAACAGCAGGTGGAGGGTGGAGTGTTCTGGATGAATGGGAGGGAGGTTCTGGACCATTGCCAATGGAAAAACAAAATAAATAAGACCGTAAAATAAAATTGATTACTAGTGCTTCTGGGTGATGTAATGCAGAAGAGCAGCCCACAGTGTACTCTGAAACAAGAGGAGCTTTCAGACTACCGGAACTTTAGAAAAGTCTTAAGAACTGTTCCAGGAATTATGAACTTTTTTTGTTGTGTCCGCACTGCAGTAACTGGGAGTTGTAGTTTTTAGAATTGTGTTTTGAATGCATTTTGTAGCTCTCGCTCAGGGGTAGGTACTCTCCTTACGTAAGAGGAACAGTGAATGACGCGAGTGTATGTTGTCATTGACGCCTGCCCCGGTTACTGCCGTCTGAAAATACCCTCGGTCAAAGCTCAGTCAGTAGCTGAAATGACATGATGGCCGTTTCTCAAAGCATAGGCTGCAGCTAAAAAATTCAGCTGAGAAGATGAAGGCTGCAATACCATTGAGAGTCGCTTTCGAATACAGCTGATAAATGCAGCCTTCATCAAGCCTGATATCAGACAGAATTGTCAGCTCGCCTACATTTTGTTTCTGTGTTGACATATCCGTCACATATCAGGCGAGATGAAGGCAGCATTTCTCAGCTGTATTGAAAAGCACCTTCACAATGGAGCAGTCTCCAATGATGTAGGAGCCTAGATATGCAGCCTTCGAAGGCCTAGGTGAGGTCGGATTGATATGGCACCAGCAGCATCAGAAGTTTTCTCCTTGAAAGAACCCGATGACGTCTACAATTTTGACTTATTATTAGTTATTTATTATTGTCAAGCATGTCCCCCGTAGTCTGAAAGTGCCTTTATTAAGAACCTGATGTCCTCATCTGGGACAACAAGTGGCAGGATCCAGAAAAGGTCCAAACTGGACTTTGGTGGCTTAAAAACACATTGCCAACTTAGGGCAGCGGAAAACTTGGTATTCAGTCAGAGAGGGTGCGGTGGGGGGGTGCGCGGGGTCAGTAATGTGCTGGGGGGATGACGGGGATGTACAGGGGATTTAGTTCTAATGTAAGATAGAATTCTTTGCAAACTTGGAGAAAACCCTTTTAAATCAAGTATTCAGATCAGGAATTTATATTGTCCAGCCTTGTTATAAAAATAGTTTTAAAACGGGACATCTGGCATGCGCATTTGGAAGAGCTCTGCTTGTGCTACTTAACATCAGAGTACTGTGTCCCAGACTCCAGAAAAGTAGGCTGAGGTGTTCAAACAAATGTTGTATTTTTCTCTCTATCTCAAAAAGCTGCATGGATGGAAATGCCATTCACCACGAGCGAGTCTCCCATCTGTATTCTGCAGATTCCGTGTTGATAAAGGGTTTATACTCCCGAAACGATCTTCCCCTCACACACAGACATAAAATGTCACCGTAGATAATCACTCTCTGACCAGGGGCTTTATGGTGAAGTCTATTATCGAGAGTTATCTTCTCTCTGTAATTAATTTTATGATGTTTTTTTCCCCCCTTTTTAAGTTATTTGCCCATTTCAATGAAGAGAAGAATTCCCAATTACAGTGAAGCCTGAGAAATTATTTCCATAGTAAAACTGTGATTAAACAAGTGTTGGGAATGTGTTGGTATTTCTCAAAGGTCTTGTGAAGTAACCCAATTAGCCATGTTGTATTTAAAACCATAAGGAATAGGAAAATTTGTGAGAAAGTAGAGTTCATGATGTTGTCAATGACAGGATGTGCATTTTTTTGTTGATTGAGCTGAAATTTCAATTATCTCTAACTGACCCAGACTCTCTCTCTCTTTTTTCCTCATTTCCAGCAGATCCGGTCCTGATCTTGCTCTTGGATGAAGTTTCTTCCAGTCCTTTAAGAAGGAGTGATGCATTGTGGGAGCACCATGGCGTTGAGGAGCTCATTGGTTGGCCTGGCCTTGGTTGCTGTGGGTGTGATGGGCACCTCTGTGCAGGGGGAGGGGCTTGTTAGGACCGCCCGCGTCCGACGGCAGGCCCTGGACGGGGATCTCGGGTCGGGTAATCAAACATCGAAGGACCAGTCCGTGGTCTTCAACCACATCTATAACATCAATGTCCCCCTGGAGTCTTTGTGTTCTGTGGATCTGGATTCGATGCCCAGCCCTGGGCGGGGGGGAACCCCGGTGGAACCCGAGGTCACTGCGTCGGAGTACGTGGAGCAGACGTCCGACCAGGACAGTCAGGTGACCTTCACCCACCGGATCAACATCCCCAAGCAGGCTTGTGCCTGCCCTGCGGACAGTACCATTCAACTGCTGATCAGCCGCATCGAGATGCTGGAGAGGGAGGTGTCTCTGCTCAGGGCCCAATGCGGTTCCGGCTGCTGCGGAGAGAGCGCTGCCATTGGTGAGTCAGCCAAGCCCTGCCCACTTTGTGTACGCACACTGGCTGCTTTAAAATATTAAGTTCACTGAATTTTAGATGACAAGTTGAGGGCATTTTCAATCATTACAAAATTACTACAACTCCTCTTAAATTCAGTGAACTTAAAGTTCTAAGGAGGCAAGGACACCAAATTTTATCAATTAAAACTACTAGATTTTTTTACGGTGCATTTTGATACAAGAACCAAACATTTGGTCCCTAACACTTTCAGTTTAGGCAGCTACCATAATTATGGCACACACAGTAAGTCTGAGTTTGATTTTGATGCTGTTTCCAGAGAGAGCGCTGTCATTGGTCAGTCTATAGGGCCCCGCCCACCTCCGCATCATCATTTTAGAAACATAAACTGGACCAAATTCTGCTTTCCACTCTGCCATTTCAGGGAATTCCCAGGACATGTGATATACGAGCTCGAATGTGAGACTTATTTAAACAGTGCAGTCCTGCAAACTGGCTTTGGTCCTTGTTAGTAAAGGATTTGAGACGCATGGGATTGAATTTGGCTGCATGAAAGATGGATTTTAGGAACTCCACGGCCTGTGTTGAGATTCTGCTGTGTGTACGTCTTGCCTATTGACTGTGAAATGTGACCATATCATCTGTACACACCCTGGTAATCTTGCTTTTTTGAATGTCAGCTCACCATTATGAGTTCCATCTATCCTATATGTATTTATACACCTGTATAAAATATTGGAAAAAAATCACTGAGTCGCTGCTGGAATGGAAGTAAAATACCCAGCCAAATTGGTAATTTAAACTCCTAGGAATTCACGTTACAGTGGGTAAATACATCAAACATTTGTGAGCATTTGCTCTTTGGACAGTAGGTTTATATGGAAAGTTTTATTTTTTATCATTTTTTATCTGTTTTTTTGAACCCCCTTTGTGTTTAGTCACCAGCAGCAGTTAGAACATCAGCATTATATTTTACAGATAAGAGCATCCTAATCTGTGTTATTTGTGTGATGATACACAGTGAGCATCAGTATTCATCGGGCAGTAACACAGTTTTAATTTTGGTTCTACAGGCTCGCACTCTGAGTTTGAAGGAGTACAGTGACAAAGAAGTTGCAGTACAGACTGGAAGCTTTAATTTAAAGGTGTTTTCATCCATACACTGTATATTGGACAAACTTTAGAAATTATAGCACATTTTGTTCATAATCCCTTGTGTTTTTTGTCAACATAAGAAATATTGGACAGTTTAACATCATGAAGAATAAAATAATCATTTCTAACATCCTTTCATCCTTTCCATGCACTGACTGCTGTAAGTCTGTGACACACAGATATCAGCAGACGCTGGTTTCCTCCCTGCTGATGCTCTGCCAGACCTGTACTGCAGCGTCTTCAGTTCCTGACTGTTTCTGGGACTTTTTACCTTCAGTCTCCTCTTCAGCAAGTAAAATGCTTTGAAAACCCCAAGCTAAAAGTATTTAAGTCAGGAAATGTCCATTTTGAGAAAATCGAGGCAGTGAACCTAGGTCACAATAAAAGACGTTTCCCATCTTTAGCTCACATAGTGAGAAAATGTGACTCAGATACTTTTAGAACTTGGCTCTGCAGTTGGGTTCAGATATGGTGATTGACTCAGCCAACAGAACCAAAATATCAAAAAATGTGTCACTGTTCAGTGAATTTTGGAGCTCACGGTGCCTCAGAGAGTAAATGGTTTTGTAATTCTCGTCCCTCAGGCCGGCTGGACTTTGTCCCCCACTGCAGTGGCCACGGCGTCTTCAGCATGGACGTGTGCGGCTGCGTGTGCGAGGACAGCTGGACGGGAAAGAACTGCTCGGAGCCACGTTGCCCAGGCGACTGCTCAGGGCGGGGCGTGTGCGTGGAGGGTGAGTGCGTCTGTGACCACGACTTTGGCGGGGAGAACTGCTCGGAGCCCCGTTGCCCAGGCGAATGCTCTGGGCGGGGCCTGTGCATCGATGGGGAGTGCATCTGCGAGGAGGCTTACGCGGGCGATGACTGCTCCTCGAGCCGCTGCCTCAACGACTGCTCGGACCAGGGCTACTGCGTCAACGGCACCTGCCACTGTCGCCCGGGATACGCCGGCGAGGACTGCTCATTCGCCACCTGCGCCAACAACTGCAGCCAGAAAGGCACCTGCAGGAGGGGCATGTGTACCTGTCAGGAGGGCTTCGGGGGGGACGACTGCTCCGCGGGTGAGGACGGGTTTCAAGACTTAGGAAAAGCCATCATCAGTTAATCTACAAAGTTAGGAACAAATGATTTGGTAACGCTTTACAATAAGGGTACACTAATAATGCAGTCATAATCATTAAATATAGCTGCAAGCAGAAATGAAGGGGCCAAGCACGACAGGGCCACCACGTAGACAAACAATCAGAACAACCCCTGAACAAGACAACAGTCCTTCATTAGTGTTTCAGTTAGCAGGCTAACTCACGGTCCAAATTAACTTAAGTTCATTTTCATGAACTTACCAGCTGATCACCTTAGGTCCGACAGCAACTGCATATTATCTATGCTGGCTCAGGTCATGCCACCCAACACTCATTGAAATCTATACTGACCCAAACGCATCTTATACCCCAAACTTTTTGTTGACATTTCTGTTTTCATTCTGAAGTAATGGGTATTTTAATACTTTTTTTGTGTTTTTCTGGTGTAGCGCCCCCATGTGGCCAAATATCATGAAACTAGGTGGGTATCCAATATTCCCTCTGCCAGTGAAGTTTACCAAGTTTGGCATCAATCTAATGAAGCATTGCTGACATATGGCTCACTTCCTGTTTGGTGTCTTCGCCATCCAATTTCATTGGACGACTGCAGCCACATACTTTGACCTAGCATAATTCTTTTAGTAACTTTTTCTCAGACCCCTCTCTAGATGATACAAGCCAAATTTGGTGGCAATAGATTCAACGGTCTAGGACTAGTTCGCAAAAGTAGGTTTTTTAAAAAAATTTAAAATGGCGGAAAATCCCAAATAATGATTTTTCTTCAAATGGGTCCATTTCACTCGTTATGACCCAAGGATTCAGAAAAAATAGATCACAACTCTAAGGCAAAAGTTACAAAATGTATAAATAAAAATGTACTCTGAAATTTGGCCTATTGGTGGCGCTACAGGGAATGATGGATTGACCCCAAATTTGGTGCCTAGAAACCTTACATTGTGCTTTATGAGGGTGCCAAATTTCACCATGATGCACGAAGGGCTTCTATGGTCTGCCATAGAAAACCATTGAAAAAATGATAATACCAAGATGGCCGACAAGCAAAATGGCTGACACATAAGGTTAATAATACTCCAGTTAGGGTTCTTTACTGTGATGATGCACAAGAGGTTTGGTTGACATATCTGTTTTTGTCCTGGAGTAATGGGTATTTTAATAAATTTTTTTGTGTTTTTTTTGGTGTTGTGCCCCCATTTGGTCAAATCTCATTAAACTTTGTGGGCACCCAGTACTCTCCCTAACAATGAAGACTACCAAGTTTGGCATCAATCCAATGAAGTATTGCTGAGATAGTGCTCACTTCCTGTTTTGTGTCTTTGCCATCTAACTTCATTGGACGACTGCGGCCATATACCTTGGCCGAGCAAAATTCCTTTAATACTTTTTGTCATACCCCTCTCTAGATTATACATGCCAAATTTGGTGGCAATAGGTTCAATGGTCTAGGGGTAGTTCGCAAAAGTAGGTTTTTTAAAAAATTCAAAATAGCAGAAAATTTAATATGGCGAACTTCAATGACAATAGGGGCATTCGACTCGGCATTAACCAAGGATTCAGGGGAAAAAAGATCACAACTCTAGGAC
This sequence comes from Gymnothorax javanicus, assembly GCA_029692085.1. Taxonomy (NCBI): domain Eukaryota; kingdom Metazoa; phylum Chordata; class Actinopteri; order Anguilliformes; family Muraenidae; genus Gymnothorax; species Gymnothorax javanicus. The sequence goes on from CM056198.1 coordinate 124,241,525, forward strand.
AAACGGTTCAAAAGTTATAAGCAGAAATGTATCTTGAAATTTGGCCTGTTGGTGACGCTATAGGGATACATGGATTGACCCCAAATTTGGTGCCTGGATACAGTAGACTGTCTTCTATCAATGTGCGAAATTTCATCGAAATTCACCATGGGGCTCTATGGACTGCCATAGACTTCCATGGCAGAAAGTACAGCCCCAATTCCGAAATAGTTGGGACGAAGTGTAAATTGTGAATAAAGTCAAAATGCTATGACTGTGAGATCACATGAGCCAATATGTTATTTACAATAGAACATAGATAATATTTCAAATGTTGAAACTGAGACATTTTACATTTTTATCCACAAAATGAGCTTTTTTCAAATTTTCTGGCTGCAACAGGTCTCAAAAAAGTTGGGACACAGGCAAAAAAGGGCTGAAAAACCAATTGATATATAACAGAATCAGCTGAAAGAATATTTAGCAAGTAATTAAGTTAACTGGCATCAGGTGTGTAACATGATTGGCCATAAAAGGGATGTCTTAGAGAGGCTGAGTCTCTCAGAGTTTAAGATGGCCTGAGGCTCTCCAACCTGTGAAGGCTGGCGTAAAAAAAATTGTGGAATACTTTAAAAACAATGTTCCTCAACGTCAAATTGCAAAGGCTTTGAAGGTCTCATCATTGACAGAGCATAACATCATCAAAAGATTCAGAGAGACTGGAAAAATCTCTGTACGTAAGGGTCAAGGCTGAAGACCTTTACTGGAGATGCCACTGCATCACTCACTGGCATGATTCTCTCATTGACATTACTAAATGGGCCCAGGAATACTTCAAGAAACCACCGTCTGTAAACACAGTCTGCCGTGCCATCCACAGATGCCACCTAAAACTCTATCATGCAAAAAGGAAGCGAAGCCATTGTTGAGCATGATCCAGAAGCGCCGCCATGTTCTGTGGGCCAAGGCTCATTTAAAATGGACTGTAGCAAAGTGTCCTGTGGTCAGATGAGTCCAAATTTGACATTCTTGTTGGAAATCATGGGCGTCATGTCCTCCGGGCTTAAGAGGAGAAAGACCACCCCTCCTGTCATCAGTGTTCAGTTCAAAAGCCAGCATCTCTGATGGTATGGGGATGCATTAGTGCATATGGTGTGGGACACTTGCATGTTTTAAAAAGCACCATGAATGCTGAATGGTATATCAAGGTTTTAGAGCAACATATGCTCCCCTCCAGACAACATCTATTCCAGAGAAGGCCTTGTGTATTTCAGCAGGACAAAGCAAAACCACATACTGCAGCTATTACAACAGCATGGCTTTGTAGTAGAAGAGTCCGTGTGCTGAACTGGCCTGCCTGCAGTCCTGATCTTTCACCGATTGAGAACATTTGGGGCATAATGAAACGAAAAGTCTGTCAAAGGAGACCCAAAACTCTCCAGCAGCTGGAAGCCTGTAGTGAACAAGAGTGGGATCTAATTCTAATGGCTAAACTCAAGAAACTTGTCTCCTCAATGCCCAGATGCCTCCACTCTGTGTTAAAAAGAAGAGGGGATGCTACACCATGGTAAACAGGCCCCCGTCCCAACTTTTTTTGAGACCTGTAGCAGCCATCAAATTTGAAATGAGCTCATTTTGTGGATAAAATTGTAAAATTTCTCAGTTTCAACATTTGCTATGTTATCTCTGTTCTATTGTGAATAAAATACTGGCTGGTGTGATTTGAAAGTCATTGCGTTTTGATTTATTCACAATTTACACTTTGTCCCAACTATTTCGGAATTGGGGTTATATCATAATAATAATAATAATAATAATAATAGTGAAAAATGCTAACAATTACAATAGGCGCCATAGCACCTTCGGTGCTTGGCCCCTAACTAACAGTTAATTAACATTTAAATAATGCTTCAAGTAATCATGTACTTTCGGTCTTCATGCAACTAAGCCTTTACTCTATACATTATTGAATAGTTTTCAGTGTTACTTCAGGAATATTTTGCACTTCATAAAACGGATGACAAAGCATTAATAAACCTTGTTCAGCAATTCGATGCATTAGTCACATGTTAATTAACTGTCAGTTAATAATTATTACTGCATTAACTAATGGTGATTAACGCACCCTAATTGTTGTCACCTGTAACTTAGAAGCTGCCCCATGACTCTCTGTAAAGGGCTCTTTTCCTGGTGGAATGGTTGGGTCTTCGAGCTTTCAAGCATCACTCTTTTAGATGGTTCCATTAAGAACTTTAGGCTTCCACTGTGGAGACAAGTTTAAAAACCTTTTTTTCCTTATGAGAGAGCAAGGCTCCCCAACCCTGTTCCTGCAGATCCACCATCCAGCAGGTGTCCACTCCAACTCTACAAAAGCATCGCTAATTCAACAGTTAGTGCAGGGCTGCTCAACCCATAGCCTGGAGATCTACAGTCCTGAAGACTTTCTGTCCAACACTGGAATCGTAAACTTCATCCAATGGTGGTCCCATTTAGCTGATAATTAATAGAATCAGGTACATCAAACTAGAGTTAAAAAGCAGAATTTGCAAGATGGTCAGTTTCCAATAACTGGGTTCCGTGGCCCTGAGTTTCAAAATAGTAATAATGGGCCAATCAAGAGACTTCTGTCTTGGTCATGAAGCTCAGCCATTGGTCAGAAACTGACAGTCGCTCATTACGCAGTTACCTTGGTGATGGTTTCAAGGGAGATAATTTTCCTGCCTCTGTTTAATGAAGAATTAAAATCAACATGGGAAGTGAAGTTCTTGATGGTGGATGGATACTGCCACCTAAGCAATTTACATTACTTTATTTATTTTATTTATTTAACCTTTATTTAATCAGGTAAAAACCAGTTGAGATAAAAAAAAAATCTCTTTTACAATGGTGACCTGGCCAAGAAGGCAGCAAATAATTGCACATCAGAACAAGCTGAATACATACAACGAAATACAAAACAATATTTTTGGGTAGAACAGATTTGCGAGTATACAAAGGCACATATAAACAAAATGCATCAAGATAAAACAGGTTATTTTGCACTAAAACAAGAACAGTTTGTGGTGCAGATTTGGGTCAGCTTTTGTTTGAAGCTCCTAAAGGGGATCAGGGAGCTTAGGTTGAGTGTGGCCTGCAAGTTGTCCCAAGACCAAGGGCCGAAATAAAACAGACTCCTTTTCCCAGCCTCAGTCCGTACAGATGGCACCTTTAGATTATTTTTCTAAAGCTATATTTGATTATTGGACCTAAGATTGTAGGCGTTTTGAACAAAGTCAAACTTTGAACTTATGTCGCTGGGTAACCTTCCCAAAATGGCCTTATACATTAAAATGTGCCAGTGCTGCAGCCTGCGTACAGCAAGAGAAGGCCAGCCTACCAGGTCATACAGTACACAGTGGTGAGTCCAGTAGACAGAGTTTGAAATGTGTTTAAAGGCAGCATGGTATAATGAATCAAGTTTTGCTAGGGTAGTGGGGCTAGCAAATCTGTAAATGGTATCACCATAGTCCAGCTGAGACATAAACAGGGCAGTAACCAGTCTTTTACGTGCAGCTGGTGAGAAACATGACTTTAGCCTATAGAGGAAACCCAGTGTAAGCTTGAGTTTCTTACATAGCATGCAAATGTGGTGTTTGAAGTTCAGGTTTTTGTCCAACCATATCCCCAAATATTTATAGGTGTCAACAAATTGAATACCAACACCTTGCAAGGTGTTGATAGAGAGAGAGGGGACTATAGTATTGCTGGGGGCAAATAACATTGCCTTAGTTTTGTTTGCGTTTAGAAACAGTTTTAGGTAAATGAGAGCCTGCTGCAACGAGTCAAAATCAGACTGCAACTTGTCAACCGCAGTCATAGGAGAGGGAGCAGAAGCATATAAAACAGTATCATCGGCATACATTTGGTACATTGAATATTTCAACTGATCACAAATGTTATTGATGTATAATAAAAACAGCAGTGGAGCCAGAATGGATCCTTGAGGGACTCCTCTATCCAAAACAATAGGATCAGAAATGATATTACCCAATCTGACAAACTGAGTGCGGTCAGTTAAATAGCTCCGGAACCAACTTTACGACTTTACGACCAATACCAGCTTTTGCAAGGCGCCAATTAATAAAAAATGATCGACGGTATGAAATGTCTTGGCTAAATCTATAAAAATAGCAACAACATACTTTTTTTTTTCGATGGCACTCTTGATGTCATCGAAAACCTTCAGTCCAGCCGTCACGGTACTATGCCTAGCCCTGAATCCGGATTGCATGGGGCTAAGGACATTGCTTGAGTCTAAAAATGGTTTCAGCTGAGCAGAAACTAAGGATTCCAATATCTTAGCCAAAGCAGAGAGATTTGAAATAGGCCTATAATTATTCAGTTCAGCAGGGTCACCAGCCTTTAACAGCAGTGTACCAAAGGCTTGTTTCCATAATACAGGCCATTTACAAGTAGGAATTGAGAGATTAAAAATGTCAGTGACTGGCTTAGCTATGATTGGAGCTGCAATTTTTAAAAAGAAAGGATCAAGCCCATCAGGCCCAGCAGCTTTCTTTGGGTCTAATGTTTGGAGGGCATGCAAGACTTCAGAGGCTGAAAAGGGGATCAAGTCGAAAACGGAGGCTGGCTGGAGAGTATCTGCTGTCATTTGGTTGCAAAGTGTGCTCTCATTTTTATGCAGGATGTGACTTTGTTCATCAAACAAATTAGCTACATTTTTAAAATGAAGATTGAAAGTATTGGACATTTTATCATAAATAGATATGTTATTGACATTGACTTTACTGGGAAAACTGGAGACTTTCTTGTTCTGTAGGACTCTAATTGATTTTCAGAACTTAGAGTGATCGTTGAGGCAATCAGAGGTTAATGATAAATAATATTCAGCCTTAGATTTTTTAATGAGTGCATTTGTTCCTAAGGGAGCGAACAAGAGCCCAATCATCTAAGGCATGTGACTTTCTGGCTAAAGACCATTGCTTATTACGAGCATGAATCATACCAGCAATTTCTTTGGTGAACCAAGGATTGTCCCTATTTTTGATCCTAAATTTTCGAAGAGGAGCATGCTTGTTTACAATCTTTAGAAAGTGGTGTTGGAAAAGGGCAACTGCCTCTTCGACAGTAGGAATCGAGGTTACTTGATGCCAATTCACCCCAAACAAGTCATGAAGAAAAGCCCGCTCTGAGAAGTATTTAAAGCAGCGCCTAAGTACAATTAAGCTCTTGGTTTTGGGCAGTTTTGTGCTCCTAACACAAGCAAGTGTGCAGTGATCATTAATATCATTAGGGAAGACTCTAATGAATTATGTCTATTAAGGTATCTTTGTCAGATTTGGCAAGAGTTAACTCTGGTGGGGCTGTCAACAAGCTGAGAAAGATTCAGGGAGTCACAAACCTGCTTGAAATGATCAGATTTGTCACTCAACCAATCATAATTTAAATCTCCCATCAAAATTAATTCAGATGTGACTAAACTGGATTATGCTTTGGTCAAATTGGTCAGGGATTCAAGGACAGCTGATGGAGGCCTGTAACAACCCACAATGGAAAGGGGAGCTTTTGCTATCAGTATCTGTACAGCTAAGAGTTCAAATTGCTTCGGAATTGTAATGGAGTGAAGAACAGAACCTTGAAATTTCTCAGAAATGTACATTGCAACACCACCAGCCCTGCCCTTGCGATCAGTTCTAAAAACATTATAGCCAGCAATATTAATAACTTTGTCAGGGGTAGATGGTTTCAGCCAAGTTTCAGAAACAACAACAACGTCAGGCTTTGCAATTAAGAACCACGTCTTAAAAATATCCAGTTTGGGTGTTACGATGGTGTGTTTGGTCGAGTGTCATTCAAAATACAGTCTAATAAGTGGAGCACTGAAGTAGTGCTGTGGGCTGCTCTATTGTGCTTTAAAACACTGAAGGGGAGGGTTAATGCGCTGACGTTGGCCTCATAATGGCTGAGTTACATCACTCAGGAAGACCTGTGATTTAGTGTTCAGTAGCTGCTGAAAACAACATGAAAACATTGTTATGGGATGTACTAATCTGCTGTCAAACTCAAACAGGTACACGTGCGCAAACAAACACACACTCGTGCACACGCACTGTTAAATAAGCGCACCAACATCCATACAGTCACATACATACACACACCCACACAAGCTTAGAGGCTCACATTCAAAAACACAAACACACACGCAGAAATGCGAAGACAGACACACTTGTGCGCGCTTGCTTACACACGTGCACACAGGTACACACATAAACATAAGCATACGCACATCCGAACACACACATACACGCACCCACACATGTTTAAAGTCTCACGCTCACACACAAACACACATATTCTCACAGATGCACAAACACACACACACACGCACACACACTCTGCATGACACACACGTTACCTTTGTGAATAGGAGCGTTTGTGTTTGTGGTTTGAGTGTCTCTCTGTCAGACACAAACCCCCAGCAGCTGACTTTATTTCACACGGTAACAGTAACATTGTTGACGGATCTCTGTGGAACAGCTCTCATTTGACAAAACTCACATTCGCCGGTGAGATGCATGGCACAAGCTGAGGCCAGGCAATTCCTGATTCTAGCACAGCTCGGCTCATTGCTGGTTACTTGAACAATCTTCTGAACATCTCAAGATATCTGTCGACTCCTTAAACAAAAGATGGTGCCGGGGAGGGTGCTGGGGGGCAGTAATTGCTTTACCAGTCCCTCTCTCTCCCTCACCGGAAGCAGGTCCCAGTGGACCTAGAATTGCCTGTTTCATCGCAATTAGAGGCTAAATAGCAGTGGATAGTGTGGGTGAGGTTACAGAATACAGAACTGATGCTGTGCAATTATTACCCAAAACACAGGGTTACGAGGGTTCTCTGTTTCGAAAATGTTTTACAGGATCTGAGCAGAAATATTATAGATGTGCTTTTGTCTTCCATTTGAACATTTTATTTTCTCAGTTCATTAGAATAATTAATCCTTGGACACACAATTAGGCATTCAGACAAGTTATACCAAACTTGTTGCCAGCTTGTTGGTAACTAAGCGACAGAATAATTTTAGACTGCACACAGTTGTTTTTTTTTGTGAAAAATTAAGAAATCTCGCTGGTGCTTTTGCATATTTCGGCATGTTTTGACATTGTTACAAAGGCACCATTTTGTAAGGTTGGTGAGCTCTTTTCAGCAATGGTTATAATTAATGTAAAAGAGGTTTTGTGAGTTACCTGTTTTATGAACTCTTTCACCCATTACCCACACCATTCTGTTAAAAGGAGCAACACACGATAAAATAACTAAATAGACTTCACATAATTAAATACATCTGGAGGCCAAACATGATTTTATGCCCTTAACAGGCGTACATCAGGGTTAAGTGAATTCAGCAGAACACAATGGAGAATTTTACAGCTGACAACTGGCAATTTTAACTTGATTAATATCCAGCGCTGTGTCATGGAGGTCTGGAGAGGAACAATGGCCCTGTGCAGAATTAATCATCGTCCCAGTCAGCGTGTATTCTGGAGACAATACAGTCAAATTCAAATGCCATTTCATTAAAGAAAACCTAAAATCTTTAATCTGACTATTTGAATAGATGTGCACAGAAATACTTGTCACGTACAGTAAGACAAATTTTCAGTGTCAACTCTACAACTGTCACCCATGCACTATGTTCCAGAGTGAACAGTGGATACCTAATGTGCTTTGTTAGACTTGGTTTAAAAGCAAGAATTTTTCTATTGACAGAGGGAAAATGGATGGACCGGAAGGTAGAAAGGATAGATGTGTGTATAGATGTTGATATCATGTGCTAGGATTGTTGAAATAAGAAATAGGTACAGATAGGTGAAAAGATGCTTCTGTTCATTTTCCTGACATGGTTTGGTCCACTCATCCTCTTAAAGACAGAGGAGTCCCTGTAAATCACTGCTGAGTTATTCTGTGTGATCACCTTTATATCCTATGATGAAGCATTCATACCATGATGGGAGTGGTCTCTTCCAGGATGACAATGGCCCAAACGCCACAGTGCACAAGGGGTCACTGAATGGTTTTATGAGTATTATCTTAAACATACTCCACCACCTTCACAATCACCAGATCTCAGACCAGCTGAATTCACGTGGGAGATTTATGAACAGCGTGTTAGACAGCGCTCTCTGTCACCATAATCACAACACCAAATGAGAGAATATCTCTAGAGAGAAAAGTACTCCATCCCTCCAGTAAACTTTTGCACTTGAATACTGTAAGCCACAGCTCAAAGCTGTTCTGGCAGCTTGTGGGGACTCAACTCCGAACTAAGACTCTTTTTGTTGTTTTTTCCATTAATATTTCATTGGAGTGTACTGTATATGTACGTACATATTCCCATGGGGCTGTGGAAAATACTGCAGTGTATTGCAAAATGTGTATTGAGATGAAGTAGCTATTTGTCAAACACCATTGTCTGTCAGCTGCTGTGTTATCTGCAAAAACAGGAGTATACCGACACAAGCCCATCCATTCGATATACAGATCAGCGTTACTGCTGCATGATGTTAACTGAACCCAGCCTTATTGTATAACCTAACTTTTATCAACATAACTAAGGTCTGTTTGGTTAATTCTTCATACATTATAGTTCCTTTCACTTTGGAGTACGGTATGAACTTAAAGTTCTCAGAGGGGACGCCGTTATAATTGCAAATTATGCGACAGGCAATTTTACCTCACCATAAAATAATTACTATCATATTCTACCAGAGCAAAAGAAGCAGACATGCTGGCTATGTGGAGAGGCTGACATTTGAAGTAAATGTCGAGAGACGTGGGGGGAAAATGGACTGGAAATCTGCTGGAAATGATTTTAATTGCGTTTGAGCTGTCCGTTTGCCAGTCTCACGTCTTCAGTTTTCGCTGCGGCTTTGCTGCCTGTCTGAGTTGGGAAAGTGTGGAAACGACGTTTGTCTCAGTTCAGCGGTTACTGAGCAAAGATTTCAAAAAGTAACCCAGCAAAACTCTCGTACTCTTATGAAGCTTAACCTGTGAAACTCAGATGCTATACGTATCACCTCTGATCCGGTTTATTTATTCATGTTTATTTTTCACTGCACTGGCTTTGACATTTGAAGCGCTTTGATTTTTTTAACCTTCACCGCTTCAGTTCTTCACTGTAATGCATTACCACAGTGAAGCAGTTAGGAATCTAGACTTAGGGAGACAGAGTCGCATTTATCGCCAGGTAAAGCCCTGCCGCGCTCGTGCCCTCCAGCTATGGTGCTTAAACCTAAATTGCTTCACTTAAACATTCAGCGGTATTAACAGATTCTGCGTAAAAATGTTAATCTAGAGAAGAGTATTTACTGAATAATTAAAGGTGAATATGTAACACCTGAGCCACTCAAACTGAACAGGAAAAGAGACCTTATATTTTCCATAGCCTCTGAACAGCATTCTGCTTTACTAAAGGGCCACTAGATCAACGCTGAAATCTTGGGCCAGTCAGGTCGGGCTGGACAGCCTATTGTTTTTGCCCTCCTGTGCCTCATGCTAAATACCATCCTGCACCGTGGGCACTAACCTCCAGTGCATACTTTGGTAACATCAGGAAAGTGTGGATCCATAGTGTGCTGGTCATAGGGAGCTCATGGCCCTAAAATGCAATGTGCAACACCCTCATAGTGTGGTGTGATGTGAGCATTTGGTGGTCAGTTGCATATAATGATAAGTGGTGGGGACCGTCGCATGAATGGGGACATCACCAAAGTGCTCATGAAGAGCTGTCGGGGGCGCTCATGAGCACACTTTTAAAGCACTAAATAACACACGGGACACCCCGTGTCCTCACTGACTTCAAGAACACGTGCAAATGCACATTTGAAGCCGCCATTTTTGGACATTCAGATAAGGCATCTGCCTCATTCCATCTGTTTGTTGCTGCATATTGTAACATGATTGTGTCAACTGGAAAATAGAAGTGTGGCTATAAAGTTTGTCCTCGCTTGCACACCTGTCTGAAGTAATTCGCTGATAACTGCGAGAGGTGAAGACGCTGATGACAAAGCTGGTTACTACCAGAGCAGCAAACCTGCTGGCTATGCTTCCTGCTTAAACTTCTGAAGTTAGAGAGATTTGTTTATTGACTTTCAGAATCTGATAAGTAGCGCATGACAGCTGTATCCCTAATGGCAGTCATGAATGAGTCCAACCGAGATTTATCTGAGGCGACTGTTTCTATTATGAGCCTGTGTAAATAAAAAAGTGCTGGATAAGATGCAAGCCGGCCGCGTCTGACACGTTCGTCTTGGTTAATTGCGTCTGAGACACTGAGGATGAGAACTGCGTGCATTGAAATGAGCAGCAGCCAGTGGATGAGTGGTTGGCTGTTTATACAAGAAATACATGAGTAGCGAGGGTGATCTCTGATATGCGACTCTTCTGTGGCTTTGAATCAGTAAAGTTGCTAAAAATTTCCTTTCTTTTTTTCTTTTTTCTTATTTTAGGCAGACAATATTGAATCAGGAAGCCACTAAACTTATGGTGATCTACTGTCAACAGATATAGTTTTTTCTCATCAATAACAGCAAAATTACATTTTGTTTTCATTCAATTCTGGGATGCGTTTAGTTGAGCGGAGTTCTCCAGGGAAAGCTGTTTCAGTGTTGATCTGCTTGTCTTTGAAATTTTCTCGCTCAAAAAGCGGCAGCAACCGAGCGAGGCCTCAGTTTGAGGAAAAACCCAGCAGGCAAATATGCACTGAAATTGCTGTGCTGTAGCCGTGGCTTAGATTCTGAGAAAGCTGGTGCTCTGCCAGTGGAAAACTGCATGCAAAACAGGTCAGGTCTGGGGTCAAAGGATGATGGCGCAGTGTTTAAAAAATTTAGCTGTTGGTTTATGTCTTACGGCTGCAGCTCAGATGTAAATGAACTGAGGCTGTGACTGACTGACTGAGAGAGAGAGAGAGAGAGAGAGAGAGAGAGAGCAGCTAGGATAGGCTGAACCCCATCTGTAGCCTCTCACTGTGCTGGCATGAAACAGAGTGCTTTCTTGGGTCTGTGAGCCTCTCTGGGGTAGTTTGCCCATCCTGCCCTGCAGTCAGGTCCAGGGCGTCTCACCCATTCAAGGTGCTCGTAGAAAACACTGCTGATTCAGAAATATCATCTATTATCACCAACTCCAGCTTTGTTTTAGCCCCTACGCTAACCTAAATCACCTAACGCCACCTTAAGTTGTCCTACAAGGACATTACATTTTATTCTTTCAAATAACAGAAGCTTCTCTAAATTGTAGGCTACTAAATTTCCACAGAGCATGGCAGTAATCCTTGTTATGGCATTTTGTTAGTTAAACCTAACAAAAAAAATGGTGTGAGAATTTGCGAATTGCTCCTTCAAGTAACAATGACCTCTTGCTTTCTAAAACCATGTAAAGCAATTAGACTTTGCCTTATGTACTTAATACCAAAACTGTGTTTACACAAGGAGTGTTATATTTCAACTGAAGAATATTTATTTCAGCTCCTTGCAGTCTCAGCTCAGTGATTTATGTTTTCTTTTATCTGTATATTATTTCAGTCACAGAACGAGAAAGGAAATGAAATGCGACATTTGTGAGGTTCTCTTAGACATTTATATCCAGTAGGTTCTACAGCGGAGCAATCCGTGCGCTATAACTTTGAACATTATGAGCAGTTTCTTCTCGTAAAAAAAAATACATTCGCCAGCTCACTGGGAGCTTTTCTCTCTCATTCTGTGGCCTATCCTTCTGTTGGATAAAACATTTCGTTTACATTTTGTGCTGATCCTTGCATGTTTTACCAATAAAATCAGGATTCATATTAGCAGTGAGAAACCTGGTTTGATTTTAAGATGCTTTCCACACTTGCGAATATACTTTCAGCAGTTGACTTTAAGATCTCGCCCGAGGAGGGATTGGAATCTCTCACATCCAGTGAATGATTTATCCTGTGCCATAAATGAGAGGAATTGCTTAAGGCGAATTAACGAGCCGATGGTCTGCCTCTGCTTTGCTCTCAGTCTTCATCAATATTCCTTCCATCAGTCGTACAGTCAGATCTTTTGCTGGAAGGCGTCAGACCTGAGTGTGAGCTTAAAATCCAGAGTCAGCGTTCTAGAACTCCACTGCCCTCACGAACCAGGAGTGATCGCTATGTAGCGCAAGAACATTAATTTAAGAGACATTGCACTCACATGTGAGTGCTATTGGGTCTTATCCTTATTTGTTGTTTGGGTCAAAATAAACAGCTATTCATTTTTATTTTATGAAAAACTTGATATTTATTTTCATAAAATTATATATATTATATATTTTTTTCCTTTACCAAAAATATTTATGTTCAGAAAGGAAACAGGACACTAGCGTAAATAATTGCGTTCCGTGAAGTGACCACTTCCTGATTGTTGGTCCCACCTCTCTCTCCACAGTGGCCCCGCCCACAAACCTGCATGTACGAGGGGTGACGGAACGTACCATCGACCTGGAGTGGGAGGGGTCCCCAGTGCTGACGGACTACCTGGTCACCTACGCACCCAGCAGCCCCGGTGGTGTTCAGTTGGACATCCGTGTGCCAGGCAACATCACCAGCTGCACGATCGCCGAGCTGGAGCCAGGCATCGAGTACAACCTCAATGTTTACGCCGTGCTCGACACAGTCATCAGTTCTCCTGCGAGCACACAGGTCTCCACCTGTAAGTAGAACAGCATTACCGTGGCTTCATCCATTATTAGGGTAGCCTGCCTGTTCTTGTGCTAGGATATCCCAGCATTTATTGGGTGAGAGGTAGAGATACATCCTGGACAACCAGCTAACCTACAGCAAGGGTGCACATGCACATTCATGCACACTGACATGCTTACAGGCTATTTAGAGTCTCTAACTAGCATAACATGCATGTCCAAAAACTGTGGAAGAATACCTCAGCATCCCAAGAAAAGAATAGTACATGTAAACTTTACACGGAAAGACTCAGGTGAAGATTCAAACAATGCGAAACTCAGATTTTTTTTTTTACTGTTAGCTTACAGTGATAGCCATTAGCATTACCATCCTGCCAAAAAGCAGCTATAAACACCCCCACCTAATGGTGATACAAAGCCACCACTAAAAGTGAACGATGCACCTAAATCATCTCGCCCTGCACTAAGACCAACTTTCCGATTTCAGCCAATCATTTTTTTATGCCCTGGTGACAAAAGTTATATTTTCCATGAGAGTTCCTGCAGGAGAGCACTCAGTCACTGTACTTAAAACCAGGCTCTTACAGGCCTCTCTCTCCCTGCAGTAATTTTCTGCACTCCTTGGCGCTCTGTGTAAGCACCGGGCCTGGTTCGTTGGAATTGAATTTTTGTACACAATTGTTGGCTCTCTTTGGACAATATTAGCTTGGACGCTCTACTCAGTGAGAGTCGTGAGGGAAAGAGACGGGTATCGCTTCCTCCTTTACTGCAGCGGCTCAATGTTTAACCCAGGCGGGAGAGCGTTATTTGGACAGGGAGTCACCTCGGCCGCTAATTTAAACGTTAATTCCACGGTCAGACTGAAATGAGACAGTCTCTGGTCCCCCTCCCCTTCCATCCCAGTATCAGAGCGGCCTGGATTAGCTGTAAAGTGATTAGGTACGCCTGTGGAACTGAAAGTGATATTGTGAGAGTGTATTGTGAGAAATTGAAATTGGAACGGCTTGTAGGAGACCGAAGAGAGCGACTGACCCCCAGTCTTATTAGCAGCGAGTCTTATTTACAGCCCCTGAAGTCTTTCACCTCAAAGCGAAGCGATTCTTTCACTGGGAGCGAAACTAATGAGTCACCTCATCTGTACAGTACGCCGACACAGCAGAGTGAGTGCAGGAGCTTGGCTCAGACCCTAAATATGCTAAGCGCGGTTGTAGCGCACTCGCACTCTAGAGACGCCTGACCTGAATCGATTCGCTGAATGTACCAGCTGTACGAATAGATTGCGCTCGAGCTGAACTATGTAGGGTGCCCTACATATGGATTGAGGTGTGTTTGTTTGTGGAGAAGTGTTTGATTGCTTCTGCAGAACACAGCTGGCCAGTTCATTTCAGGATACGTGAGCTCTGCCAGCGAAATGCTGCGACTCTGCATTTCCGAAGGAACATCTTTTATAAGCGCCATCCTTCCACGTCTCCGCTGCTGTTGTGGATCTGTCTCGGACGCGAGGGCTGGACTATAAATGCTTTGATGCATCAGCCTTGCCATTTATATATCCATAAGGCAGAACTTGTGTCGGAATAAAGATGTCTTTGTTTATTTTTAAGTGTAGTGTTTTCAGATGATATGTTGGCCCCTATTTGCTTATCATATGCGATATGCGCAAGGACTATTGTAACAACGATTCGTCAATGGCAGCAATTGTTCTGTGTAGATTTAAACGCATGAAAGTGTTGTGCGATAGCCCCAAATGGGACCGGTAAAAAGAGTAGTGACCCGTTAGCCAAATACCACCATGATTCAGTGTCAGTGCCTCTGTCGAGGATCGGTCTCGGACACAAGGGCTGGACTCTAAATCCTCTGAGGCGTCAGCTTTACGGCTGGCACTGCTTCAATCCCAGGACAAACATCAACTAAAGGTGCTAAGCTCAGCCTGGCAAATACTGTAAAAGTTTAATCAACCGTGAACAGCGTGTAAGTCCGCAATGGTGTATGTTAAAAGATTAAAGATTTAGACTTTACTCACCCCAGGGGGATCACTTTTTCACATCTTTTCTGGCCACATCCGCCATATTTGACATCCATCATTCACTCCACCACATGCCCCAATGTCCTTGATATTCAACTTGTGTCAGACCTTGTGTGTGTAGGAAAATCGGGCCCACAATGTGTTTACACAACCTCCCTCGACACTCCCATGCCACCCCCCTGCCGACGAGCTTTCATTGGCTGCCTCTTGCGGCTCACATCAAGTTTAAGACATTGATGCCGGCTTATCAGGCAGTCAAAGGAACAGCTCCAGCATACATGCAGAAACTGGTTAGACCATACACGCCTTCTAGAACGCTCCGCTCTGCCACTTCAGGTCGCTTGGCTCCACCTCCTCTCACCTCCTGCTCATCCCGCTCAAGACTGCTGTCTGTCTTGGCTCCCCGGTGGTGGAATGATCTACCCGTCGAGGTCAGAACATCAGAGTCCTTGAGCATCTTCAAGCGTAGTCTGAAAACCCACCTCCTCATGCTCCACCTTTCCCCTACTCCACTGCCCTCAGTTTGACTCTCCTGACGTCACGGCCACGTTCCCAGACTGTTGTCATTTAGTTCTCTTTTGTTAAACTTTACTTGTCTTTTGTTAACTTTACTGGTCTCTTTTCATTGGCTGCTGTTTGTTCAATAAATTTCACGAAGCATTTCTCATCAGTTGAACTCTCGATACTTTAACTTGCCTCCTTGGAGCTCAGCACTTTTGTACCGAACTTTTGCACTTTTGTACGTCGCTCCGGATAAGGACATCAGCTTAGTTCCTGTAATGTAATGTAATGCTTGTTTTACTCATCTGTCTGTTAATTCATTTTCCGTGATTGCTGTGTCAACATCCTTGACACACAAACTAAGAATGCTAAAAAATGGCACTATACATTATCCTTAGACATTCACTCCTAAGAAAAAAAAGGGATAAGATCAAAATGGCAAAATATGAAGCCTTTAATGGTCTTGCCATCAAAGATGGGAGATAAGATGTGATTTTTTTTCAACTCTTCTTTCTGTAAAAAGCTGTCTGCTTAAATATTTACAGAAATAAATGAAAAAAGCTAACCCTAAGTAAGCTACTTTATTAATTTGTTTAATTCTTGCTCAATGACTTGTTGGTAGGACCATTAAAAGCTTCATATTTTGCCATTTTGGGCTTGAAACATTTTTTTTTTCTCACCCATGTGTGTATATGTTTGTGTCTAAGGGTTTTGATGTGGTTTTTGTTGTTTTCAGAACATCCTCTTTCAGAACACTGACTGATACTCTTCTGATGTAAAATTTTCTCAGACTTTAAACTGAGTGTTTGAAAACAGAACAGGATAGTCATTTCCTCAGAGCTCAGCTTTATGGAGCCCTGCACCAGTGAATGCTGTTCTGATGAGTTTGGTGAAGTGTGTGGTAGGCGGAGTCAGGGGGTTGGGGGGGTGCAGTTTGGGGAAGTGGGGCGAGACGTTACCGGGAAAAGCAGCCCAGCTCACGCCAATAGGGAGGTGATTAGCCGTCCTCGAGCTGCTGGGTAAATATACCAGCCTGGCACAGCTCTCCAGTCTTCAGTACTACCGTCTCCATTCCGCTGCACAGTAAAATCCCTGGGATTTACAAGTGGATGTTTAACTGTTCCATATGGACTGGCCCATTCTGGGAATCTGCACAAGCTTCTAGTGTGTTTTCCCCAGACTGCGGTTAACTGTGAAATAATAAAAGAAAGTGGAAGCAGATCAAATCTGACACAGAACATCTGCTGAAAGGGTCTGGAGTCGAGGGGGTTTTATTACGGGCTGTTTAAGAAGCCTGGATTCTAAAATCCAAGCAGAATAAAAGCTTTTGGATTCAGAGCAGCCGAACAAAAGAGCAGGAGTCCGCCGGTTTGATTTTATTACAGCTCCGCGCATCTTTACAGCGACACAGTGAAGTGAAGCGTCCATGATAGTCGTGTGGAAAGAGCAGTGTTGCTCGTTCTAGGGAGAAAAATGGCGTCGGTCAAGTGAATGCAGTTTGAGGTGATTTTAAATTGCTTGCTTTGGCTCTGTGGACGGGAGTGTAAGCTGAGAGTGTGTGTGTGTGTGTGTGTGTGTGTGTTTTGTGCATGCGTGGGGCGGGGGGGAGGGTGGGATGTAGGGCCACAATGTTAAGCCCTCTGGAGAAGCTTTCTGTGGTTGTAACACCCCTGCTTGGACAGGGTCGAATTTGAGGAGAGAATCTGATGGAGACGCGGTAAACTGGGGGGCAGAAGGGCACCTAACGGACGTCAGTCTTCTCTTTACTCACCACGACCTTTTCAGTCTCTACCACACTTCTGTGACCCCACCGTCTCTCCACACAGGCGCTACGGCCGTCAGGGTTACGCATCAGAGCCCATCAACTGACCCCCCGCCAAACACCACCCTCCACCCCACCCCATCTCCACCCATCCATCACTCTCTCTGAGACGAGATCACTTCGCTCCTGAGGAGAGGGGCGGGTCAGAGGCGGGGTGACGGTTGGGTGATTGATTGGACGCACGAGCGAGGGAGAGTAATCCTGCCCCATTCTGTTCACAGATCTATCCAATCCCGACGGATTACTCTTCAAATCCATCACAGAGACGTCCGTGGAGGTGCAGTGGGATCCCCTCTCCTATCCGTTTGACGGCTGGGAGATTAGCTTCATCCCAAAGGTAAGGACTTCCCTGGATATACTGCCCCCTGTGGTGGGTCTGAAACATGACAGTTTGTGATTATTTTCAGCTCACATCTGTACTCTCGGCGCCTGCTTCTCTGTAACCTTTTCCTACTTGGTTACCATGGGATACGCTGGATGAATATTTGGCTGCATTAATAACTCGATACAATGTAAGTGAGTGATGAGGTTGGGGTATTTATAGCCGTACATCAGGGATCATAAAATCTGGACCTCAAATCCAAATTCAGCCCTATTTTTTCCCCCCTGAGCAATTAACTAAGTAACTGAACAGTTAGTGTTTCTGATTGGCCAGAGTATCTTTACACCCGATTCCTCGCAAAGGGGGTGGGGGGGACCAGCAGTTTTTGAAAGTTGGATCTCAAGGTCTGTAAGGTCATGACGCTTGAATTTGATAGTAAGTAGTGCTGTATCAAGCCTGTTTATGTTTCTTCCTCATGGATATTTATTCAGTTGATCAGTTGAAATGCAGTTATTGCAATAGTTTAACATGCTGTGGTTACCCTCAATTACATATGATCAGTTTGTCAAAGGAAAATAAGGCCAGATTCATATATAAGCCTATGTGCTATAACACTTTTGGACAATTTCAAAAGCATTGAATATTCCTTATCTTGAGCTAAATAGCCCTTTATTCAGATAAGCACAGGCAGCGTTAATAAGTGGAGAGTTGCGCGTCTGGACTGTTTTTTTGTAGCGAGACGATGAGAAATTAGCAAACGCGCCAGATCAATGGGCAGGGCGTCTCAGGGTTATCGTGCACTTCGGTGGGTCGATGAGTTCAGCTGTTCTGAGGAGTTCTGGAAGCCTAATGACGGTGATGTCATCCTTGTCGTATTTATTTCCTCTCCGCCTAGTGGACGCCGCGTCCTTTCATGATGTCATTTATTTAGCTGTCCTCTCCCTCTCTGTCAGGCGTGCTGAAGTGGGAGGGGTTTTGTCGACTCGAGGCTTTTATACCTTCTGTGTGGATATAGAAGCAGAGAGAGACTGAGAGCTCTCAGCACTGAACACAGGAGTGTGTTCGGGTCGGTGTGGACTTTAATCTTGTGGATGAGGTACAAGATGGGGGAGGGGTTAGCAGGAGGTCCCCAGTGTCTCAGCTTCTCTCTCTTGGGTTTGTTATGTATGAGTGTTTTATGTAAGGCACTGTGTATCATTTGGAAATGGAGATTTGTTACATACTATTTGTGCTGCCTCACTGGTCAGCTATTTCTTTATTTTGTTCATCATTTGGCACCCTCTGGTGGTATGACTGTAGAAAAACATGATCTGATGCAATACCACTTCTTTGTGATGAAATAGACTAGTGCTTTCTAGAAGCTTCTGGCATCTTCCTGCCTGGAGGGGGTGGGATTACGCAGGAATCCTGTAGATCTTTCCAGAATGTTGCTAGTCTATAGAAATGCTGTGATTTTGGTCAGTAGGGGCAGAGTTTTTGTT
Source organism: Gymnothorax javanicus (assembly GCA_029692085.1). Lineage (NCBI taxonomy): Eukaryota > Metazoa > Chordata > Actinopteri > Anguilliformes > Muraenidae > Gymnothorax > Gymnothorax javanicus. Next base: position 124,260,349 of record CM056198.1, read on the forward strand.
TTGGCAACAGGGTTACATAGTGGCATTAGAGTGTTATTATATGGTTAAACAGTGGATTATTTGGAGAAGTTTTTTTTTTTTTATCAGTGAAGAATAAATTTGTTTAAGTTGTCATTGCTGGTTTTCTTTGTTTTGATTTTCAAGTCATAACAGGTTCTGCTTCAAACCTTCCTCAGTCACTCGGGAAATCAAGATCTGAAACTGAAGGTTGGACCCCCCCCAGACTTAATCCAAGGCCAGGAAGCATTCCCCCAAACTCTTGTAATGGTTATCAGAATAGAGGTGGGATGTTAAGCGCTTCGTGCCAGGCAAAACAAACAGTTGCTCCAATCTCGAAATTAGACCACCCCGTCCCAACATTGTACCTGAAACCAGCCTCTTTAATCATTATTAAATAAAAAAAAAGTGTTTGATCGAGACATTAGATTATTATTAGAGAACAGATCTGCTCAGAAGTCTGTTATTGAGGAAAATTTTAGCTTCTTTTAACCTTTTTATTTATTTATTTTTTGTTATTTGTTTAATACATTTGTTAATTGCGTGTTTGATTTTGCTCATATCTGGTCTTGGTGAGAAGATTAATTTTGTTGGCAGACATTAATATGCAATTATTGTGCATTAACTTCTGTGTCAACAACCTTTCCTGCAGATGTTGTCTTTTTCAAAGGGAAACTGACTTTCTTGTTGTCTATTCGTTAAGCATTTTTTAGAATGGCCAAGACAGACAGTTTTGTATGTGGTGTAAAGAGCGTTTTAGGCATTTTGAGAAGAGTCTGATGACCTGCTAACATTATATACAGCGATACATGTGCAGGTATCATAGGGAAAATGCGCTCACTGCAGACCAGCCATAACTTCAAAATTAATTTAAAAAAAAAACTTCCAAATGCATCATAACAATAATGTGGTTCTTATTCCTATCCTAAAGAAGCCCAGCTGCAATGCATCTAGCAAAGACAACTACCGCCCCATTGCCATCGCGAGTCCTGTATCTAAACTGATTGAATCTGTCCTATTGAAGCGCCTCGAAGAATATTTACTTTCTCCCAGCAACCAGTTCGGTTTTAAATCGCATCATGGTACAGACCTCTGTGTATTTGCCTTAAAGGAAATCATTCACTACTATCGTCAGAGAGGTTCCCCTGTGTTTGTGTGTTTTTTAGATGCCTAGAAGGCATTTGACAGGGTGAACCACTGGACACTGTTTAAGAAACTCATAGATCATGGTGTACCTATGTACTTAGTGAGATTCCTTGTTATGTGGTACAATACCTTGTCCTTTTCTGTCCACTGGGGTTTAACCCTATCAGACACGTTTACTGTGTGTAATGGACTGCCACAAGGCAGTCTTTTATCACCAATTTTGTTTAATGTGTATGTTTCAGACTTAAGTGTTGAATTGTCAAGGACGGGACTGGGTTGTTCTGTGGATACCACTGTGATTAACCATCTCATGTATGCGGACGATATATGCCTTATTTGCCCCTCCGTCAAAGCACTGCAGAAGTTAATTCACCTTTGTGAGCTCGCGGGAGCGGACATTGACATGTTGTTTAACGAAAAGAAAACCATGTGTATGTTCTTCCCTTGTCGCCGCTTTCGCCTGCATAACTCACCTCCACAACTGAAGCTGTACGGATCCACCTTAGAGTACGTTTCTTCTGTAAACTACCTTGGTTATCTTATCACACCTGACCTATCTGATGACACAGCAATCCAAGGTCAGGTTAGAAGTATATATTCTAGAGCGAATTCGCTCATACGCAGATTCCGCCATAGCTCAGTTGAGGTGAAGAGAATGTTGTTCGGAAGTTACTGCTCCCCTCTGTACTGTGCACAAATCTGGTCTGTCTACAGTGTAGGCGTTATGTCTAAGCTACGGGTGGCTTATCATGGCGCCCTTAAGCTGCTACTTGGGATGAGCAGGCAGTCAAGCACTAGTTTACTATTTGCCAGTAACAGGATTGATACTCTCGACGCCAAGTTACGTAAACTGTCTCATTCATTTGTTACCCGATTGTTGTGCTCTGAGAATTCCATTGTCCACACCCTTGTTCATGCTGATTCGTTTTATTTCAGTCCGTTCTGGAGGCATTATGCTAATCTTGTTTTTAAAATGTAGTTCTTTATTAGTTAGGTTTTTATTATCCTGTTCTGTTTTTGTTCTGTATTTAGTATTTCTGTATGTATGTGTGATATGGGCCAGGTGCCTGAAATAAAGTTTAAATAAAAATAAACAAATAACTTGGCAACAAACCATGAATTTAATGTGTCAGACTATAGGTCAAGCATCGCTGCACCTTCCAGCTGTTTCCATTATAAGTGTTGGGTTTGAAGGATCGTTGAGATGACTTGGGTTAAGCACCACTCTGAAGCTCGTATGTGAGAGAGGCCACTGTCCAATCAGATTGTGTAATAAAACTGTTGTTTGAAGGTTTTTATTTCTGCATTAGTACAGCCTGGTGCCTCCCTCCTTTCCCCTGTTTATTCATGTCCACCTCTGGCACATTTCTGAGAGAATATGACGCCCAAAATAATCACACCAAAGGCGACCGAATGCAACATTTGCATGTGATTAAAGTGATTTCTGATAAAATTCTCTAAATTAAGCAGTGACATAAAAGCACTAAAAATGGCACCTCTTGACCTGAGTGGGGGACCGCATTGAAAAGCAGGTGATATATTGTGCAGCTCGGCAGAGATTGTATTGATGTGGGCTGTGGCCTGACTGTGAAAATTATGCTCACTTTAGGCCAGAAATTTATGGCCTCCGATTGCTTACCAGTTCCTATGTGCTTATTACTCTTATTTTCTCAATATGTGTGTTTGTACAGGTGTGTGTGCGTGCGTGCGTGTGCGTGCGTGCGTGTCGTGCGTGTGTGCGTGTAATAATGGCATTAGAACATTAGTGGGGTAAAGGACAGTAGGTGAATCTCGAACCCAAAACCCCACTACACTCCCTGCTGTTATAAGAACAGGACTGATTCAGTCAGCAGCCTTTACTGAGGACGTGAGACACACACACACACACACACACACACACACACACACACACACACACACACACACACACACACACACACATCTCAGACAACTTTCCATGTGTTTACATCCTCATCACTGTAGATTATGATAATGATGATAATGATGATGATGATGATTTTTTTTTAGGCGTATTCATGGTATCAGTAACAGAAGTTGCAGCAGTGATAGTGGAAGTAGTAGTTGTGGTATTAATAGTAATAATTGTGGTTGTAGTAGTAACAGCAGTAGTCGTAGTAATAACAATAGTAGTAGTTGTAGTAGCAGTTACAGGGTGTTAGTTCTAGAACAGGAGTAGTAATTGTTGTAGTAGTAACAGTATTATGTGCAGTAGTAGTCGTAATTGTAGAGATATTAGTAGTATTAAGAATAATGTTAGTAGAATTACCATCAATCACTGATATACATGTTAATATCCGGGCCTAAAGTGATTGTGCACCTTTCAAATACTCATCCAATTACTGCCTAATGGACAACAGACTCATTCTGACAACCACAGCCTGTGTTCCCATGTCCTATTCTGGGTCCTGACCCATAATTTACTGTAAATACAGATAAACCCAGCTCCATGTCTGTATACAGGGGACATGCAGGACTGATGGAGGATATTTCATGTGCTCTGGCAGGATAATGAGGGAGGAATGACGGCTCAGCTGCCCAGCACCATAACCTCCTTCAACCAGACCGGCCTTCGGCCCGGAGAGGAGTATACTGTCAACCTGGTGGCCCTAAAGGACCAGGGCCGGAGTCAGCCCATAACGGCCACCGTCACCACGCGTGAGTCCCACCCCTCGCCTCTGATACAGCTGGGCTTTCACTTACTGATAAAGAAATGGGCGGAGCCCCAAGTGGCAAAATATGAAGCTTTCAATGGGCTTAACAACAAATCACTGTTCAGGAAATTTTCATGGATTAACCAAAGGGATGAAGTACCTTAACATGGGATAACTTTCCTTTTATTTCTTGAAATTTGTAAGCCTTCACTGTAATACACTTCAAGCTGGTTAAACGCCTGCGTTCATCCACTCGTCTGTCCCTCAGTCCATCACAGGTGTCTCTCCCTCCATCTCTTAGCGACTGTAGACATGGTAATTAATCCCAGCGAAAGTCCCTCCATATTTCAGGAGTCACACACAGCTGTGGCTAATGAGAAACGTCAGATTGATGAATGGGTCAGTCTGCCAGCAGTTATGCTCGTAATGTAAACCTCAGCCAAAAATCTCTCACGGTGACAGTAAGAGACACAGGGATTAAATTCAATTAAACTTTTCCATAACGTTTCAGTGCATGCGACCACCACGCAAACCCCATTAGCTTCCATAAGAGTCAGCGATGTCGGTTGTAATTCGAGTGCTATTGATTATTCATGAGTGTTCATTAATACTTGATGCACACTGCAGATATCTTATTCCTCAGACTGAGACAGATTTGGAGTTTCTGAATCATTTATGATTGTGAAAATGTATCACCAATTCATGAAAAGGGAAAAAAATGTTTTCAAAAACTGCTATCGAGTTTAGTATGTCTAATTAGCAAAAGTGAAAAGATACAGGAAGTACATACAGTAAAGTTGTGGGAAAGACAAATAAACATTCTATTTGTCTGGTGCGTGTGTGTGTGTGTGTGTGTGTGTGTGTGTGTGTGTGTGTGTGTGTGTGTGTGTGTGTGTGTGGTGTGTGTGTGTGTGTGTATATGTGTGAGTAAGACTGAGAGTTAAGGAGAACAAGTGGCCCTGCGTGGCCCTCTGAGCGTGAAAATGTGATGTATTTTTGGTGCGACTCTTACAAGTCTTATTCTTGGGCGACTGATGAGTTATGGAAGAAATCTCTTTTGGGGTGGACAGATGTTTATTTTAATATTTCAGTGTTTAAACTTGCATGTCTGCAGTCCTAGTCCAACCCCATGGTCTATAATCTCTCAAACACAAACTTTTCAGTTCTTAAGTTTTCCCTAAACTGGGTTGAAAGTCAGAAAAGCATCTGTATCATATTGTAGGACAATGTCACATACCTACTCTCTATCTGCTGATTGCAGCACTGCGCTGAAACTATATCGCTCTTATATTGAGAGAAATATTCATACCCAGGATGCCATGTTTTTATGGCCACAAAATTACATCTAATGGAAAATATCTAAATTTTATGCATTGTTTTATACAAATTTCCCTGTCATTCAGCGGGACATGTTTGGTATCATTGGAAACCTTGGGATCTCCTCCAGAATATACAGTTCCACTGGCCTGAATACAGCAGGCACATTTGATGGACCCAAATACGGGTCCCTAGGTTTATTGGGTAAAATCACTCAGAAAAACGCCTTTCCAAGGAAGGGAACTGTTCTAGCAGTGTCTTGAAATGCATCCGGTGCTGAACAATTAAGCAATTTTTCACATGTTTATTTCTCCAGGGAAATGACCTAAAATAGACTTCAGCTGAGTCTGGTTGGCTCAGGTCCTTCAGTGTCCTACCCTCTGGTGAAAGAGTCAGTAATTGTTGCCAGACCTCTCAGCAGGAAGCTATTAGGCTTCAGTCCAGAACTCTCCAGTGTTCGCTAACGCTAATGCTAATGCATTTCACAGGTGTTCTGCCATGAATTTTCCTGCTTATAAGAGCAAGTAATACTGTTACTGTGGCTCCCAAGTGTGGGTCATTTATCGAAGTGTCAGTGTTCATACATCAATAATGCTACTGCTGTTTATTTCTGAATATGTTTGAATATGATGCCAATTTATGTTGGCCACTGGCAGGATACAGGAATATGCAATTTGGCAATAACAGATGCTATATTATTGAATAAATGTACAAACAAAAAGTAACTTTGCTTGTCTTTGATTTCATGAAATGGGAAGGTTGAGTGATTAAATCACTGTTTATGTTGTAGCCATTTTCTACACATATAATTTAAGATAATTTGAATCAATATTCTGTTTGAGATGTTTGGGTTTGAAGTATTTTCCGTTCCGTGTTGTAATGTGGAATGAAGGTTTGGCCAGTGACTAATGACGCGATAGAATGGTGTTTTCTCATTGGCTCATTCTCATTGGTATAGTATAAATACATCGTGAGCCCGCGAAACGGCAGAAGCCACTGGACCTTGATGCAACACGGTCTTTTGACCAGCGCACTAATTTCGGTTAGTTTACTAAGAAAAGTCGAAAGTCTATTATTTTTCTATTTTGTATGATTTCAGTTTTGTAATAAAGATACTAAAAGAAGAATTTAGCTTCAAGACTTTTGCTTTCTGATGTCAGTGTGTTGCGCTCAAAAACTTTGAGGTCCGAGGCTAGTGAGGCAGCCAGCTGCTGCACCCACAGTTTACATCAGGAAGAATAAGTCTTGTGCAGTCGGCCCATCAAGATTGCCTGAGAGGCGTGTTTCTGTAATGGCGGATTTAATTTGTTGCGGTAATAATGTAAGCATCTTTGTGCTCAATAAAGCTTTGACTGTTTCTATTAATCCGACACACCTCAGGTGAAGCACAATAAAAACGGGAGCTTCTGATTGTTGGGGATTCGCCTCTGAGCAAATCTATTTTTGGAGCTTTAATATGATGCCGATTTAATTTGGCAGTTTGCGGAATTTGAGAATATGCATATAAACAACTTATTTAAAGTTTAAAAGTTATTGGCAGTATCACCTGGGGCAAAAAAGTGAGGTATTTACTGTATAAAAGTAGCACTAGAGTGTAGCTACAGCTGCTGAATTCAGTGTTTTAGAAATAATGCATCTCTGGCATCGGTTTCATGTTTGGAATAAGGAGAGCATTTTCTACACAAACAGGCCCCATACAGATGTTCAAAAAAGTTCTGAAAACTTGGCTGCCATTTTATGACGAAAGAAGAAATATGGTGGGAGATAAAAGGAGACGTGGAACAGCCTTCCTCAGTCCTGTGCTGCTGCTGCTCTCTCTCTCTCTCTCTCTCTCTCTCTCTCTCTCTCTCCCTCTCTCTCTCTCTCTCTCTCTCTCTCTCTCCTCCCCTCTCTCTCTCTCTCGATATCGGTATTTTGGCTGACTGTGGCACCTGGCAGTGAAATCTAAATCTCTCTCTCCGGAATCTTCCACAGTGATTGGCCCTTCTGGAATCGGTGGGCTATCACTGGTTCACTGACGTTGCTTGAATTTGTCTGTTGTTTGGAGGGGAGGGTGTTTGGTTCTGAATCTGTCTTATTCTGCTTTATGTGTATTTTGTATTTACTATTTTCCATGTTCCCCGGTTTATTTTAGCAGCTCTATGTTTTAGCCTAGTATTCCATTTCCTCTGTCCCCTGCCGTGTGTTTTCTGTTTTCACTCCTGCTCCTGCACCGCCCCTCGTTCATCGATAATTGTTTGATTGTTACTCTAATTGTAGCCACACCTCCCTGCGTGTTCCTCAGCTCAACACACCTGCACCCCATGTAATCAGACCCTTTACTTCCCTTTAATTCCCCCATTTCTGTTTATTCCAGTGAGAGTTTGTCAAGCCAGTTCTGCTGTGTCTGATGTCTGGGATTTTCTGGTTATCTCCGCGCTTCCGAAAAAGCGAGGAGATCTTGTAATACAGTCCGGCGTCTGTCTGTCCGTCCGAGGAACTCCTCTTGCCCGTTAGACCAATCAACCTGAAACTTTGTGTGTGTGTCTGTCCCAGAGGGGTCCATCGCATTTAGAATTTTAATTCATTTCCTCTTCCTCCTAGGGCCTTTTTTGTTGGAAAAATGGCCATAAGTTCAACCTGAAACTTTGGTGTGTTCATCGTAATATCAGACGGACCCATTTGATTTAATTTTGACCGTTTTCTAGATCAAATGGCGTCAGGTTTAGAATTTTAATTCATTTCCTTTCATAATCTTCATTGGTAACACTTTACAATAAGGGTTTTTTGTAAAAATGGAAAATTTAGTAATAAGCCACTAACAGGTTTAACATGTAACTAATGCATTGGTATTCTTTAGGATGTTCACACAACTCAGATTTTTAATTTATAAATTATGGTTTAATAGTTTGACCATTCATCACAAATCAGATGTTCAATTATGGTTGCATTGATTTGGCTATTTGACCGATTTAATTAACTGATAGTTAATGAACTAATGTTAATTAATGTTTATTGTTGTACCCTTATTGTAAAGTGTTACCCTCTCATTTCAAAATGAACAGTAATTTATGCCCTCAACAGACACTCAAAAAGTACTCTATCCTACTAACCAACTATATCACATTGCCATAACTCTGATCAGTATCAGTGCTTTGTCACTGCAACAAGCAGATTATCATTTGTACAGCAGAATGCCAGTGCAGTGAATTGCCCTCTGACACATTACTACTACTCCCATAAAATTCGTTGCAGAGCGCGGAGATTTGCGATGGCGCGCCATCGACATACGTCTAGTTATGATTTGGTTTGTTTTTTGATTATGATTCTTTCCTGTTCCTTCTGTTTGATTGACTATGTGTGTTTTATTTTTTTGCTTGGCTTTTTTGGTTTTTGACTTATGATTTGGCTTTGGCGTACTCACTTCCTGGTTTTGACTATTGGGCAGTATTTTCATTAAGATACTGGTTTCTCCCTTATGTACTGAAATCTCACTGCCTCTTACTGACCTGGATTGTCTGACCACGGTTTACTATAAAAACTGAGAGCTGGATTTTCATCTGCGCCTGAGTTCTGATCCTGCCTTGTGTCGGTGGGGGACTTTGGGGTTAAGAGATGAGCTTTTAATATCTGCAGTGTTATTCAAAGCCCCCCTCGCGTAAATTACCCTGTGTAATTGCTTTTTATAAACACCCTGCTGAAGTTAAATTTATTTTCTCGAGTCTCGTGCTGCGTTGAGTCGTTGTTGCCTGAGGAACATCCTTCAACCACCGCCCACCCTCCCGAGTGACAGAAGTTTCTCCATTCACACTGGAGCTATTCGCCACGCTCCTCTTAAAGAGCAGCATCCTTAGCATCCTGTAGCGTCCCTCGGTGGGTGTTGGACAGATGAAGCGTTCTTCTGATTGTCACGCCTTTAGTTGTTCTGTGTTGGAGCGGAGCTGCGGTTTCGCGATGGCCGCTCTCCTGGATGGTGAATTAATTATTCATCTGCGGGATCAGTAGCTGTGACAGTGACACAAATAACCCCCCGCTGTCAGGAGGAGGTGCTGCACGCCTGTCTGGAGGTGCTTTACTATCACTGCTGATAACATACTGCTGATTATTATTTCTATCCCCCGCCATGACGCAAAGTTAAGGGGGATATTGCAGTGAAGCTCGTCCGTCCGTCCATCTGTCCCAATAAGTGGGGACAAGTTTCCTCAGAAACTACTTCACCTACATGAATGAAACTTAGCGTGTGTGTGTGTGTGTGTGTGTGTGTGTGTATGCTACAAGACATGACCATGACTGGGTTTGAAAATGGGATTTCATGGTGGTTTAGGATATTGGCAAAAATGTCTTCTTGTTTGTAATAACAATCATGTTCTGGAACTTTCTGTGTGAAACAGCACTCACTGAAAAGTATCGAGAGACTTCTTGGGGAGATGTGTTGTGGGGCTAGCCAGACCAAAATATTGTAATCTAATTGTAATGCAGTCATGAATTCGATTTTATTTGATTAAGTGAAAAAATATCATTTGAGGTGGGATTGTGGAGTAGTGGGTGATTCTACCCTTCAGCAAGAAGGTCCGAGGTTTGAATCCCTGTTAAGGGCCTTTCACATAGTGTGCGGTTTGGGCGGTGCTCTGTGTTGGGTACGGCGCAGACCGTCGCGGAGTAGAGGGGCTTTCACATAGCACCTGCTCGGCGCAGATCTCGGCTGCCGCAGCTATTCATTGTGTATGACTATACTGCATTGTCTTTGCAAGAGTAGTGCATAATGTCAATCGTCTAGATTTCTAAATACATACACCTCCTGTCTGTTTAGAAAATCATTTGCTTCAGTTTACAACAGTATTGGTCTTTAATTGCAGGAAAAAAGAAAAAAAAATTGCCTATTGTGGAAATGAAAAACATCATATCGTTAGCCTCATAGTCATATTTTGGACAAATTGAGATATCTGCCTAAAGGGCCGTCCACACTAAGAAAGATAACTATAACGATAACTATAAAGATATAGTTTTAAAAATCATTCTAACTCACGTAGATGGTGAAGTCCACATCACAACTATAACGACAACGATAATGGCGAACGATATCGCTGTGATCACTTTCAGAGTGATTTTATGAACGATACAAAAACTGACCGCCAATCAAATCCGTCGGAATTTAAAGGGCTTCACATCAACACGTCATGTTCATTCAACATTGCAGATGACATCGCAGAGAAACTCATAACGTTAATCTAAGTCCAAAAGGATGTCTTGTATTAAGTTTCCTCCTCAGATGTATTCGGGGAATAGTAGCCGTGAAGCTAGGCCAACGTCAATTTTCCAACAAAGCAAAAATGGGTTCGCTGAAGAGAAAGTATAGCCAATGTTAACTAATCAAAGTAGCGAAATCAGCATTTACATAAGAAGTGAGGTGAGTCATGCTAGTTATCTTTCTCGGTGTGGACGGCCTTAGGAGGCAATTATGCTATGAGGCTAACGATATATATAGATATCTCTGCCAGTTTTTAAACACAACTGGTATTCCCAAATTGTGGGATATCTCTCTCCATGCCTGGGCTTTTTTTAACAAGATCCCGGCAGGTTTGAAGTCTAGTGTCCCACAGCTCTGCATGCAGAGAGACCGCCACAATGATGCTCTCCTCCATTTTTGGTGTGCCTTTCTGCCAAAATCCGCCAGTTTTTTTCCGATTCCAATATTCTCTCCTATTGGACGCGCCGAGGTGACGCCACAGGGCGCTGCGCCCAAGTAAAAAATTTTCAACTTGGGCGCAGTGCCCTGTCCAGCGGCAGCGCTCAGTCCAGCGGCGGCGCCAGCCTCGCGCTGCGCCCTCGCGCCCCGCGATCACATACACAATGAATGTCTGTGGCGGCCGAGATCTGCACCGAGCAGGCGCTATGTGAAAGCCCTTTAGGTCTTTTCTGCTTAGAGTTTACTTGTTCTCCCTGTAGACAAGTATCCACAAGTGTCCTAACATCTGTCAACAGTCCAGGAACTTGATATTTCAGCTAATTTAGGCCTAAATTGCTCATGTCTGCCCTGTAATAACTTTTCCACCTGTCCAGGGTGGCTCTTTTCATGCAGGGATAGATCCCCAGCTCTTCCACAACCACCAACAGGAATAAGCATCTTAAACAGTGGATAGATGAACAAGAGAGGTGTACAATCAGGGTTCAGAAAGTAGAAGTCCTCTCCTGCATTTTCGGGATTTTAGCCAGTAGGTAGAACTGATTTGTGAAATTAACTGGTTTAGTTCACGAGAGTAAGATATAAGTGGTGGTACTTTTACTCGCAAACCCCAGAACTTTCTAACTATGATGGGCAATGACATTGGACGCTTGGGTTAAACATGAGGCATTTTCAATCCTCCGCAGTGATCGACGGGCCGAGCAATCTGGTGGTGCGCGATATCTCGGACACGGTGGCGTTTGTGGAGTGGGTTCCGCCCAAAGCCCGGGTGGATCAGATCATTCTGCGGTACCGGCTGGTGGGGCCCGACGGGCCCAGGACCACTTTCCGGCTGCAGCCCACCCTTAGCCAGTACTCCCTGCAGGTGCTGCGGCCGGGCTCGCGGTACGAGGTGGCGGTCAGCAGCATCCGCCGCGGCAACGAGAGCGACGCCGTCTCCACGGAGTTCAGCACCGGTGAGCACCTGCCCGTCCGGCTGGATATGATTGCCGTTAACCCTGATTAGCATGGCGTTAGCCCTGATTAGCATGCCTTTATCGCCGATTTTAATGCCATTCGCATCGATAAACTTGCTGGTTGCGCCGATTAGCATGTCATTTGTGTGGATTAGCATGGCATTGGCACTGATTGGCATGTCTTCATCAGCGATTATTACGCCATTAGCATCGATTAGCCTTCTGCTAACATCGATGAGCATGTCATCAGTGCTGATTATTATGACATTATCGCCAACTAACATGCCGTTATTGCTGATTAGCATGCCAAAACTAATGATTTTCCCGCAGAACATTTTGGATCTGAGCGTTGTCTGTACAATGTATTTTCTACTTCGAGACATGACAAAGACATAATTTTAAAGGGATGTGTTTCCTATGGGTTTCACTCCACATTGATGTAAGTTGTAAGTTAAAGCTGCTCTTACATACGTAATGTATAAACTGAGTAGGGATTACAGCCCTTTGAATGTATGCCCTTGTCCCAATACTCATGGATCCCCCTGTATTTTACAGTTTGCCTGTCACATGCCCCCATATGACTGCTGAAGAAGTACAGATCTGTGCTACTTTGCTGCATTCATCAATTAGAATGCATCTCTACCCATCATCAACACAATTAATGTTCTTGCTTACAAATTGTTCTGAACATTTTAATTGCAAATAATTATGCACTCTGTTATCTACCCGTCATAAGTACCGATTTATTTGCAGAAAAAATACAGCTCTGGCCTGTTAATATTTAACCTTATTTTACATATTAGTTGCATGTCTACCCATTATATTTATCAACATTCCTTCTGAGACATTTAATTAGCTATGTATTCCCAGTTATTTTGTACTTTACAGTGAATTATTACCTTTATGGCAAAGCCAGTTATTTTGTGAAATTTGCGCAATGCAAGGCCCTTATATCACTCTTTTTCCTTTGCGCCACCGAGAGTCTTAGTGTGTGATTTACTGTCAATCCTGAGATGAGTGCTTTGTTTATTTGTACATCCCCTGGACAGGTCAGTTGTTTTGTGTGCAAAGCAGCCGCTAATTGATTAGCCGGGGGAGTTATTTATGGCTGCACTGCGGCCTGGCGGTTAAACGTAGCAGACAGAGTGGGGAGCGGCCAGCGTACTTGCTGAACTTAGCGGATTGGGGAGGGGGGGATGGTGTGACCACTGCCGATTGGTCTCAGTTTGCCCAACCGTTTGTAGTTCTGTCGTTCTTCTCAGAGATCGACGCGCCGAAGAACCTGCGGGTGCTGTCACGGACGTCCAGTTCGCTGGAGGTGGAGTGGGATAACAGCGAGGCCGAGGCTGAGCTCTACCAGGTGGTGTACAGCACCCTCGCCGGAGACCAGTATGACAAAATCATTGTCCCGCGCAACGACGGCCCCACCACCAAGACCACGCTTACAGGTGAGATTGCAGGGGGGTGTGCTTTTAAGCGCTGCGGTGTTATTCAAAGCCCCCTGCGTAAATTACCTTAAGTGTCTTTGTGAACGCCCTGCTAAAATTAACATTATTTTCTCAGCTCTGACGCTGCGTCGAGTGGCTGTAGTCTGTGACACACCGTCCCACTGTCACTGACCCTCCCGAGTGACCGAGGTTTCTTATGTTACTCTGCGACTGTTAGGAACTGACCTGTCCTCAGGACAACATTTAATATAAATGCTGCTGCATATACTGTAGGCTACATTACTATACAATGCCCATGTAAGGCATATAAACTCATTTGTTTCAGTTGATTTGGACTTGTTGAAATATTACTGCTGTCTGTACTCACACATACACACTTCAGAGATCAGCACGCTTCAGCGAGAGAAGCAACCGGGAAGATCATGAAGGAACACTGTGCTGCATTACTCTGTGATTGTGTGTGTGTGTGTGTGTGTGTGTGTGTGTGTGGAACACAGCTGGAGTTTGTGTAGCCTGAGAAAGGCCTTGTCAAAGAGCCTCTGAAATCAATGTGGGCTCTCTGCTTCCTGCTGACTGATAAGCACACCAGTTGTCAGATTGATTTTTACTCAGAATAATTATCGGTTTTGAAAGAGGATGCTCGCCCAATTCCAGCAAAAGCCTATTGATGAGCACCTTAGTTTTCTGAGCTTGTGTAATTAATGGATTTTCTGGAAAGGCATTCATAAAAATCCCATGCAGCAAACCCATGATAATGTCTGTCTTGGTCTGGTATTGTACCTAAAGGACAGTATTTTAATTACATGAAGGGGCACTAGAGAATTCATTTCTTGCTGACTCTTATCTACATGATGAATTGAAAATGTTTAATGCACCATTCCTCACTGCTTACTTTAGTTATTCCTCTCTTAGCCCCATGCCATCATGTGTCTGGTAAAATGGAAACTCATTTACGAAATCTCAATGAGGGGTACTGAGTTTTGGGGCAGATTTCATTAACATTGGTGTTTGAAATATATCCTGAAGCATCACTTTCGTTCGCGCTTGATGTTTGACATTTGAAATGGCAATGAAGTGGAAATGCGTACTTGAACATTCTCTCTCTCTCTCTCTCTCTCTCTCTCCCTCCCACACTTTACCCCTCCCCACCATCACCCCTCGCTCTCCTCTTCCTCCATAGAACTGGTGCCAGGGACAGAATATGGGATTGGAATATCTGCCCTCCTGGGTGGTAACCAGAGTTCTCCTGCTACTATGAACGCAAGAACAGGTGAGTCTCTCCCTCTTTCTCTCCCCCTTTATCCCCACCCTAAACACAGCCGAACCGTTAAGTCCACCGCAGCGATCTGCTCCTATCGTATCGGGAGGAGGACGCCGTGGCACTTGCTTCCATCAACGTTCATGACGATTAACCCCCCTGCTTCTTTACACTATGCAGTCGCACCACCAATTACACACTGTCCATGCCTTTGGAGGAGAACACAGTCAGCGTGCAATTTGCTCGTACAAATACATGCTCCTGGCCGACCAGGGGTGGCCGCTAGTGAGCAATGAATGAACGAACTTTAACTGGCTTAACCACTGAGCCAATTGTTGCCTCGCCCATGAGGACCTCCAGTCACTGCCTGTAATGGCATGTTTGAGATTTTTACACTGGACCACAGGGCTACAAGACGAACGTCTTAGCGGTGGTTTTATTTTTGCAAAATGTTGCAGTAAATCAGGATTATTCAATAGATACACTGAAAAAATTGAGACTTTGGATCAAAGTAAAAAAATTGCGTCAACTTGTTACAGCTAATTTTTTTTAGTTTTTCTCAACTGAAAAAAATTTAACAAAGGTAATTTTTTTCAATTAAAAAAAAACTAAAAAAATTAGCTGTAACAAGTTGACGCAATTTTTTTACTTTGATCCAAAGTCTCAATTTTTTCTGTGTATATAGAGCAGAAGAGGACTAAACTGATTTATCGAAAAGCATAAATCCTCCCATGAACAGTATCTGTAAAAGTAGAAATATCTGCAAAGTTTGGTTCTAAGACACATGGACAAAAGTGCCTGAAATGGTGGATGGGGAAATAAATCCAATTTTTGAGCAGGGTGAAGTTCAGCAACATTGTCATTTTCATGAATGAGGTTCCGTGGAGATTTACGTTTTTTGTATGAGTTCATGTTTACGGTCAGGTTTGTCCTAAGGGAGCGTGAAAAGTGGCTGAATTTCTTCTTCATTGGAAAAAAACCGTGATCACAGATACCAGAGTGAAACATTCTTGGTGACTTGTGTTGCAGAGGATTTGTGTGCTTGTGTCTGATTGGTGGAAAATCAGAATGTTAGTGGATTACTGGTATGACTGAGTATTTTGAATTGTGAGATGAGGTGGAGAGAATGGTTCTCAAAAAAAAAACTCCAAATTCTTTGTGCTCAAAATTTTGAAACGTGGTGTAGAGTTTGTACGTTCTCACCGTGTTTGCGTAAGTTTTCTTTGCATGCGCTGGTTTCCACCCATAGTCCGAAAGGCATGCATTTTAGGCTGACTGAAAACTCATAATTGCCCAGTGACATTATTTTGTGGCTGAATAGCACACAATCCCTGCAAGTGATTGACAGTCTGTGCAGGGTGTGCTCCTGAATCTCACCCATTGCATGCTGGGATCATCACTCCCGTGACACCTGACCAGGAACTTGTGTGTTAGATAATGGATGGACGGCTACATAAATAAATGACAGTAGGACGTGTGTGGCAGAGTAATCTGCTCCAGTACTCAGGCTCCTGTGTCAGACAGAAACCCCATGTGTCCATTTCTGCTGACGGCACTACAGGTAAACACAGGCTGGCTCTTGTTGGTGATGAATTTTTAATGGTAGCAGATGTCATGTCTGTTTTGTTATGATGAAGGTATTTGAGTGTAGATTGTCAACAGTGACATCGTGCACCATCTCTATAGAGTTTTCCTCGTGTTTGCAGATTGTTATGAAAAAGAAATAACTTCGCCTTCAGTGAGCTTTATTAATACTGAATGCTTTTAGAGTTAGCATAGCCATTTCCAAAACAATGTGAGCTCGTTACCGAGGAGAGTTATCTGTCACGACCACAGTAAGAGATGTCAGTGCTGCCACAGTAAGAGAAATGAATGAAAGTTATTACAAGAGTCTAAACACCTACCTTCTACTCAGCCCCTGATAATTCTGTAAAAAATTATGTTGCATAATCGTGAGCATATGCTAGAATACCAGAAAAAAGCCAAATCAAGAAATCATTTTAATTTGATGCATTTCACAAATAATAATGAGGAATAGGACTAGCAGTAGGTATTCTATACTGTTCCACAGGGCTGGACATTTCTGTTCATAGTATTTGTAAGTGATTATATATAAACAGAGCAGGAACTGGCCATTAAAGTAGTCAGAGTGGGATTTTTCTAAGCCCCCCAGGAGACCCATATTTGGTACATTCCACCTCATACGACTCTTCCACTGCCCTCCCCAGGTCTGGACGTTCCCATGGACCTGACGGTGACGGCCTCCACCGACAACACCATCTCCCTGCTCTGGGGCCTCGTCCAGGGCCCCATTGACCACTACAAGATCACCTACACCTCTTCCACGGGTGTGACCACGGAGGTGACGGTGCCCAAAGAGCGCTCCACCCTCACCCTGACGGAGCTGGAGCCGGGCACAGAGTACACCATCACGGTGGCAGCACAGAGAGGCCGACAGCAGAGCGCCGCGGCAACCATTGATGCCTTCACTGGTAACTGTGCTATTTACTGTACCTATACAACAGTGATAAAATACAGGAGATGTACAGCAGTGCTATATACTATACCTATATAATAGTGCTATACTCCTGCATCTACCATCGATGCCTTCACAGGTAACTGTGCTATTTACTGCTCCTATATAACAGTGATAAAATACAACCACAATTCCGAAATAGTTGGGACAAAGTGTAAATTGTGAATAAAATCAAAACGCAATTGCTTTCAAATCACACCAGCCAGTATTTCATTCACAATAGAACAGAGATAACATAGCAAATGTTGAAACTGAGAAATTTTACAATTTTATCCACAAAATAAGCTCATTTCAAATTTGATGGCTGCTACAGTTCTCAAAAAAGTTGGGACAGGGGCCTGTTTACATCCCCTCTTCTTTTCAACACAGAATGAAGGCGTCTGGGCATTGAGGAGACGACTTTCTTGAGTTTAGCCATTGGAATTTGATCCCATTCTTGTTTAATACAGGCTTCCAGCTGCTGGAGAGTTTTGGGTCTCCTTTGATGGACTCTTGGTTTAATTATGCGCCAAATGTTCTCAATCAGTGAAAGATCAGGACTGCAAGCAGGCCAGTTCAGCACACGGACTCTTCTACTATGAAGCCAAGCTATTGTAGTAGCTGCAGTATGTGGTTATGCATTGTCCTGCTGAAATACACAAGGCCTTCCTTGGAATAGATGTCTTTTGGAGGGGAGCATATGTTGCTCTAAAACCTTTATATACCTTTCAGAATTCATGATGCTTTTTAAAACATGCAAGTGTCCCACACCATATGCACTAATGCATTCCCATACCATCAGAGATGCTGGCTTTTGAACTGAACGCTGATAACAGGAGAGGTGGTCTTTCTCCTCTTTAGCCCGGAGGACACGACGCCCATGATTTCCAACAAGAATGTCAAATTTGGACTCGTCTGACCACAGGACACTTTGCCACTTTGCCAAGTCCATTTTAAATGAGCCTTGGCCCACAGAACACATCGACATATTCTGGATCATGCTCAACAATGGCTTCCTTTTTTTGCATGATAGAGTTTTAGGTGGCATCTGTGGATGGCACGCAGACTGTGTTTACAGACAGTGGTTTCTTTAAGTATTCCTGGGCCCATTTAGTAATGTCAATGACAGAATCATGCCAGTGAGTGATGCAGTGGCATCTGAGGGCCTGAAGATCACAGGCATCCAGTAAAGGTCTTCGGCCTTGTCCCTCATGCACAGAGATTTTTCCAGTCTCTCTGAATCTTTTGATGATGTTATGCACTGGCGATGATGAGACCTTCGAAGCCTTTGCAATTTGACGTTGAGGAACATTGTTTTTAAATTATTCCGCAATTTTTTTTTACGCAAGCCTTCACAGGTTGGAGAGCCTCTGGCCATCTTTACTTCTGAGAGACTCAGCCTCTCTAAGACATCCGTTTTATAGCCAATCATGTTACACACCTGATGCCAGTTAATGTAATTCTTTGCAAAATGTTCTTTCAGCTGATTCTCTGATATATTAATTGCTTTTTCAGCCCTTATTTGCCTGTGTCCCAACTTTTCTGAGACCTGTTGCAGCCAGAAAATTTGAAAACTGAACTCATTTTGTGGATAAAAATGTAAAATTCTCCAGATTTCAACATTTGAAATGTTATCTATGTTGTTTATTGGCTCATGGTGCCATATATAACCATTATAACAGGGCTTATAATGAAATGTCTCATTTTTTTGATGATTATCTATGTTCAGTTTGAATAAATATTATCTATGTTATAAATATATTGGCTCATGTGATTAATGAATGTCATTGCTTTTGATTTTATTCACAATTTACACTTCGTCCCAACTGTTTCAGGAATTGTACCTATATAACAGTGTACTACAGTGCTATATGCATACCATATAATTGTGCACCTATATAACAATGTACCATAACATTTTAAATGTAGATAATAACAGTGCCATTTACAATACTGTACCTATGTCATATAACAGTGATAAAATAATATTTAAAATAAACTAATACCATATAATACCATTAGGGCTCCATCTACATTGATGCCTTCAAAATGTACCAAAAATTACTATTCCTGAATAAATGTCAATAAACCTGCTGTAAACACAGTGCTCTCTGCAACAGTAATCCTGATTCACTAAAGGTCCTGTTTTATTTGTAGTGCTTTACTGGATTGGCTCTGGCCTGTGAGAACTGATGCCCTGTTCTATGGAAAATGTGCATATTTACTGTGCCTGGTAATAAAATGATTTACTATGCTATTGCCAATTTAAATAATATAACAGTATTTTATATTCCTGAATCTACCATTTATTGTAATTATGCTATTCTCCATTACAATTACAGCAACAAAACAGTGCTGATAATACAGTCATCTTTTACACTGTGATAAGGGTCCCTGCTGTCATCTTCTCAAAGCATGACAGTGCTTGCCATGGATTAAGCAGGTTCCAATGCTAACAATGATAGGTACAATGTACCTGGATTTAATATTCAATAGTAAACCCATACCTGTTCTAATTTTCTGTACTAAGCATAAAACACTGTATGCAGTATCAGTGTCTTTTGTCATTTGTATGAATGTTTTTCTGTCCCTTTTCTGTGTATCTGGAATAAACCAAAAATGGTGAAAATCCTTTTTTCTTTCAGCTGCTTTGTATATTTTCTGATTGGTTTGTCAGAGAAACCTGCTTTTATTGCAGTTTACTGCATTCACTTTATTTGTTTAGCTGGCAGTGTTTGAGCCATTTTCCATTTTGATTGCATTTTAACAAATTTAACTGGAAAAACATAAAAGTTCAGCTAAACATTGTGGTCTTCAACTATCACAATGTTTTAAGGTGTACATTTTGACAACATTGCCAAAATTAAGAACATAGAATATCCTCAATATAAGAAAGAATGTTTTGAAGATAAAAGTGCCAAAATGCTGTAACTATTTTTGTGAATTTTACATATCAGTTTTATTAGTTAATTGTACATGTAATTCTCCCATTTTCATAAAATTGCATTTTTGCCTTACTGGAAAAATAAAGTTTTTGATATCAAACAAATTCAGGCATCCAATATAGTCATTCATACAAAAAAGTGTATAATTCCAGTTCAGTTCATTTTTTTCAGTCCATTTGCACATTCTTGCTGTACCTATGTCACAGCATCCAGACACAGTTAATGTCCATTTATTGCAGGACCCTGCTGTCATGGATGCTTAAAAACCTGCATTTGAGTTTCAACGGTGACCCTGCTTGAGTGATGCTCTGGAACAATCTCAGCAAGCAATGCACAGACAGTCCCTGAGATCACAGGTGAACTCAAACCTCGCTTTAGCCTAAAGGGATATACAGGCGATGTGTCAGAGTCACCTTCTAATAAATCAAAGTATGAATGGAATGGAATGAAAATGGATTAATTTGCAGCAGCCAGCACGTTGCATTTCCTTAGAGCTCCGGAAACATGTATGGCTTGCTGAATACAGCCAGTGGAACATCCGGCAAGACACTACTGAAGTGGCTTGATACAAAAGAAATATACTGTATGAGATATGAGACTGTGTGTGGCGACAAGCATGTCACACTTCCTTTGAAATTCAGGCAAGCATGTTTGACCTTCTCCTCTGGGTGTATGGAGCTCAGCAGCCTGCTGAATACAGACAGAGGAACATCCAGCAACACACTCCTAAAGTGGCTTGATACAAAGGACTTTGTGAATTATGACACTGTGGCAACAAGCATGTTGCATTTCCTTTGAATTCAAGCAAGCATGCGTGATCTTCTCCTCTGGTTGCAGGTAAATTAGCAGGTATGCTGAATGCAAACAGAGGAAGCAACAATGACATTTCTGAATGCAGTAATAATTTTCAAGGACTAAGAAATAATATTCCTATTTTGATAATATATCCTTAAAATAAATGTAGTTATTCTGTGTGATCACCTTTATGTTCTATGATGAAGCATTCCTGCCATAATGAGAAATTCTTTCTGGGATGACAATGGCCCAAAACCCATAGAGGCGATTTCATTTTCAGGTCAGATCTGGATCAAATTCTGGATCCAAAAATTTTTTCCCAGGATTTTTCACCATTTGCACATTGGAAGATTGGAATGATAAATGTCATACTTCAGTCAGGACACTTTCATCAGATTTAACCATTTATTGCAGGACGTTCTGCATTTGAGTTTGGTGGTAACTCTACTCTAATCATGCTCTGGAACAATCTGAGCAAGCATGACACAGACCAAACAATGAAAACACAACCCCCCCAAGAGCCTGAGATTCTTTGAATATCATTAAAGTTTGAGTTAATAAACAAATGAACAAATGCTGCAGCAGTGATGAACAGGTATAATTATAAAGGAGGAGGCTGGGGAGCTGGGGGAGATGAGAATCAGATTTCTTTGTAAACCCAGTATACTGCGGTGAAGAGGGCTGTGAGACAAAAAATGTTAATGAACACTGCATGTTTGGTTATAAAAAGCTCAGCCCTGCTGAATACAGGAGGAGCTAAAGTTAAGAATGATTGGACAGAAACAGGTTATGACCCTGTGGCTCCCATGCCTGACTTTGAACAAACGCTAAAGCTTCAGTTTGGTGGAGTATATACAGCAGAGTGTCTCCAGGATCAGAAACTGATTGAATGATGACCTGCCAGAACCCAAATAATCCTATTTTGATAATTTCCTCCAATAAATGAGTTATGCCATGAAAGCTTTATGTTCATGATGAAGCATTCCTGGCAGTAAATTGGAGGGATGATCTGAAACCCTAGGAGTTTAAAATTTTGGTCTACTTATTCTGGATCAGAATTTTTTTAAAGGATTCTTCACCATGCGGGATTCAAGATTTCTTGAAAATTTGCTTCAAGAATAAAAATTTTTCAGATTTAAAATTTTTTGCTGGGCGTTCTGAATATTATATTCACTGTGTAACTCTACTCTAATCATGCCTGAAACATCTTGCCTCCTGTCACTGCATTAGATATAGAGGACATTCCTGGCTTTGACACAAAGTAAATGTTTATGTGTTTGTGGTATTATAAAACTAGCTCAGCAGTCACTTTTTGGCGACAATTTGGTAATAGTTATATTGTCATTTTAACCAATGGTATTTTGGGCCAAAAAGATTTGTGACTTTTCCAAAAATTACAACACAGCAAACCATTATGTTGGCTTATGGTTGCCTCAGTCCTGCTCCAATGGGCTTTGTCCTGTTGTCAGTTAAATCTATAGTGATGCTGTCATCCATTCCTGTGTTTTCTGGTTGAAGTAGTACACCAGATTCAACCATATACACCATGTCCCAGAATCCCTCAGTCATTGCTTCACCATAACTCCTCTCCCCGCCTGGCTGACCGATTGCTTTGGCTTCCAGGATTCCGCCCAGTGACGCAGCTCTTCTTCTCCGACATCACCTCCTACTCTCTGACGGTGGCCTGGAGCTCGCCAGGGCGCCCCCTGTACGGACATGTTCATCCTCAACTACAGCCCGCGGGATGGTGGAGACACTTTGGAGGTGACGTTGGAAGGATCTAAGACCCAGGCCACCCTCAGCGGCCTACAGCCCTCCACCGAGTACGCCGTCACCCTCATCACCGTGCAGGGAGACGTGACCTACGAGCCCGTCACTGGCTCGGCTGTTACAGGTACGCCAAACACACCTCACACAACCATTTCCCTCCCCCCCAACACCCTGCGCTCAGACACCAACCACCCACAGTCGCACCAGGGAGAGACGCACCTCACACCATACATAGTGACTGGCAGCCCTGTCATGGGGAAAGTAATCGAATCGTCATGTACAAGAATACTAGACAGGTGACACATTACTGAAAGGCTGAAGTCATGGCGGTTTATTGCTAAAGCCCATTGTTTCCATTCCAGAAAAAGATCCATTTTGACTGAAAGTTTTTGTGCACCAGTTTGTGTTTCCCCTCTGTCTCTGTGGAGCGTCACATTATAAACAGATCCTTTACCCTCTACAAGGTGACTCTTATCATCAGTTACACATTTATTTGTATAGAGCTTTTTACAGACCACTGCCACAAATATTCTTTGCTAAGTAACATAGGGGTAAAGAAAACCTCGGGCCTGAACCCCATAATAGCTGGAGCACGAGGTAAAAGACTCCCTTTGGGAATAAAAACCCTAAAACTGCACAAAAAAACTCCCTGATGGGTGTTAATCTTCGGTGAAACCCGGCTATAATGGGGAGCCTCCCTCTGCTGTTCGGCAAAGTGTTGAGGTTCAGGACATTACAGAAATACAGTCAGAATTCATTTCACACACTGTAAGAAATAAAAATTGACTAAATGTAAAAAAGTAAAGCAACCAGCTGCAATGCTTTTTTGAATTTTCTCAACTTCAAGTCTCAGTGGTTGCACAAACTCATTTTTGGAAGAATTTGGAAATTGAAGTTGAGCCAACTCAAATATGCTTTTCAGTTGATTACCTTAATTTTTTAAGTTGAGTCAATGTTTATTATTTGCATTGCAGCAATTCAGTTGCATTGATCAGGTAACGGTTTGGCCGATGTAAGGCCTCACACACCAGGACCAGAAGCTGCAGTGGAGGCCTTCAGTTAGAAACTTAGATTTGATTCAGTTCCAGCCCTGAGTCCACATAAGAACAGAAAGATTTCAGATCTTGTGTTTAACAGCTGTTACTTGAATTTACATTTGCTTGTTCAGGATGCTGCTCACAGCTGACAAAATATTTTCTGGTGCATTATATTTCTCCTTTAGTTTGCAGTGATGCTTTGTTTTGATTGTGTTATAGCCGACAAGCGTACTTCTGCTGAGAAGCACCTCACCTTGTTTTATACGCTTTGTTATCAGTCTCTTCGGTTGAGTGCATCTGCTACATGAATTAATGCAGATGTGAACTGACACACTCGCATAATCATATGCCAGGACTTGTACTAGAATCTGCTTTGCTGGAATCGGTCATTTGCGACGATCTCCAAAGCAATAAGAGCCTAATTTTATTCTCTCTCCTCTCTTGGTCTGCAGAGCCACATGTCGAAGTCTCCGGCTTTATTCCCGCACTATAATATTTATCAATATTTAATGAGGGAGTCTGATGATGTTTTAATGAGAGCGTGCTCTGTGGGGCTGGTGCAGGGAGTTCTATTTGAGCAGATGGAGATTGATGCCAGTCCTGGGTAAAAATAAACCCCACTGCACGCGCTCAGAACCACTGCTTTCATTATGATGCTTTGTATCCAGCAGAGACCCAGTCTTCAGTGTGGTGATTGAGGCATCAGTCTGTATTAACTGTTTGAAAACTCCTGTAGGGGTTTTTTCGGTGTGGTCTGGAACTCTGTCACTTTCACTTATCAGTAAGCGGTTGTTACATCATCATTTGAACGTGGGGTTACATTTCTCAGAGCAGTTTGCACAAGTATGATATTCAGTTCACTAATCTGAGTAGCACTTTTGTCAGTCTTGAAGAATGACACCTCATTTTGTGACTCTGAGTCTGTGGGTACTAATTACCTCCGCCAAGGAGGTTATGTTTTCACTTGTTTGTTTGTCTGTCTTTTAACGGGATAACTCAAAAAGTTATGAACAGTTTGGCACGAAATTTGGCAGGATGATAGGTGGTAGTCCAAGGATGAGTTAATTCAGTTTTGCAAGTAATCTGGAACATATTCTGGATTCTGGATCTGGAAGAATTAAAATATACCTAACGCGGGTCTGTGTGATATTTCTAACATGGTAACTTAAAAAGTTATGAACAGTTTGGCATGTAATTCAGCAGGATGAAAGGTGGTAGTCAAAGGAAGAGTTGACTTAAGTAATCTGGAGCATATTCTGTGACCAAAGAATGGATATATGGATGTGGCAGAAATGTGCGCTCTGCCGATTGCCCTTTGGTTTTTCAATTGTGGCCTGAACACAGGCGTTTGATCACATTTGTGACCTTGAGCATTAAAGAATCAAAACTACGGCCAAATACCCTACGGCCCCAGGCCCAAAACTAGCTGCTGATTTTTTACATTTTATAGGTCTGCACTGCTGAGATTAATTCAGTATTTCAGAACTGCTCTGTGGGAAGTCATTGCTCTGAACAAATGAGCTAAATTACTCTGACTCCCACTGCCGAGTTCAACGCTTGACTAATAGACACTTAAAACTCGCATCCGGTGGTTTATTCTATTAGATTTGAGAGGATGGGAAAGAAGCTGAGCACTATGGACAGGACTGATCCTCTTTATTCAGGAGAGGACAGGAGCAATGACCAGGGGTAGGTCAACTGTAGAATCACCTTATGTGGGAAGTTGATAACAACCAACTGACCAACACCTGTGGTGATTGGTGGGTGTCCTTCCAAGAACCTCTTTTAGAAAGTCGTCTCCACCAATCACCTTGCTTTGGTGCTGATTTTTATCATCGTTGCAAAGCTCAGGTCTCCGCCGTCATCCACAGTTAATTTACTGTATTGCTGTGATTAAAAAGTTGCAATATGTAGTTGATATATTTTCTTCACTGAGTTAAACCTTCCGAATCTAAATAAGAGTGTGGAATAAAATTGCATCTTCAGCTTCTAGGTGCCATCAGTTTCTGCTGTTATGTAGCTCTGCAAAGTATTTTTACTCTCATTATGTGAGTACAAGCTCGACGCTGTCTGTACATTACTCATAGAATAAATGTTTTTTTCTTGCAGGCACACATTTGCTGCAAATTAATGTTTCATTCCTGATTATTTTTATGGTGAATGAATAAGAAAAGGAGAAAGATATTTCTTTAGCAGAGAGGGTGTCTTCTCTCATTTCTCTCATTTAGGGAGATAAATTGATCTTTGCGCATGAAACAGCGGTTCGGCACTTGTTGACATATTTATTCATTAGCCTCTCCGTCTCGCAGCTGCGCTGCAGATTTTCACATCACCCCGAGTTCTCAAGAAAGCCTCCATGCGTGATCCTCCCTTAATTACCTCTGGCGGAACATGGATAGTGACGAGAATATTCCGCCATACCCGCCATTCCGCAACACCCGTTAGCTGTGATGTTCTGCTGTCAAGCCGAGGGTGAAGAAATACTGTCTCAGCTCAGCTTTCCTGATACAGAGACATGAACTCTGGACGTAGCCACCAGCGTGAGAGTCTCACGGCTTAATCCAGGAGCTGCCAATTCCCGAAGCGAATTTTGCAATTACTGCTTCGTCTGGAACTGAAACGGCCGCCTGGGTAACACTTTCAAATGCCACGTACGAGACTCCTTTCTACACTCGGGCCAGAATCCATCTTTGAAAATGCCTCTGTTTGTCGACTGATAGGCCTGAAATGCTTGATTACTCTACAGGAGAGATGCTAGCAGGACTTGAAGCCTTGGCGTATCGAGTGCGCTCGCGCCCAACACCCAGTGCTCAGGAGGGCCGGGCTTTGATCGGAATTTGCACTGGAGAGCTGGGAATGGACCCGCTTCTGTCAGAAGTGAGGTTAGTCAGCCAGTAGGGGGAGCTCTCCCCGCTGAGCTGATTTAAATCAAATGTTGCGGGTCAGAGAGTGAGGGCTCTGCCCTTCACTGGCTGCGGTCTGCTGACTAAGGCTCTAGCTCAGGCCTGATTCAGAGCTCATTAAAGCTCCTGTGAAACGTAATACGGGGTTAAGGTTGCAGACCTCGCTGTGTCCTGGTACAATTTGAAAACCTGGTTCTTTGCTCCGGGCTATATAATTTCCACAGAAACCCCAGACACACATAACCTCTTATGCTCTCCATTGTATTTTGTTTTGTTCTAATGCAGCAAAGTGTTCAGAGTTTATTCAACATGGAATTAACTCCTACAGAGTATTTGAGTCCTCTCTTGCCAGAGTGGAAGCAAATAGATTTTAAAGGAGCTGATTTAACTCATTTTGCTGTGTACTAAGCCATGGCATAAAAAAGGAGAATTGAGCTTTTGTACTTTCCTCCTTCCTTTTTAAATAAAGATGGATGACAGGCCCAACTGCAATATACCGAAAAATATTTCCCATGATGCTTCAGGTTGGCCTATATCTGATGTGATGTAACGGGGTAAATATACCAGGCACCTGTCCCACATTTTTATTTGATAACACTTTAAAATATTGAGGCTAAATCCAATCGTGTGACTGACAGCTCTGTTGAAGGGAAAATAATTGAAAAGGTTCAAACATGAATAATTGCAGTCGAGCGATGCAGAGATGCCATATTCCTGCTGCATTTAAATAAGGCTGAAGATGTTACTGCGAATCGCAAACCCACTTTGTCAATTATTTCCATGACGATAAGGGAACAGCATTGGGAAGAGGATTCGCTCTCCGCTTTGTCCCTCCCTGCTGTTTCTGTGAAATCTTGCATTACACAGGGATCCTGTCCTGCTGGTCCCAGTCAGTGTTTTCGTTCCATTCCCAGCAGGCTGAAATGGTGATGCATCTTGCACTCGTTCATTAGCATGACTCCAGCTGCGGATTCTAGATTCTGGAACGCCAGGCCTCTCCCTCTCTCTCTCCTGCGGCACTTCTGGGAATTCTCGGGATAGATGACTCCATCGTAAAAAAAATTAATAAATACTCCCAAGTGGCCGGTGGGACCATAGACTGTATAAAAAGATGGACGCAGCACTCTGGTCTGAAAAAAGAAGCCCATGTGGAAGTACCGTAAAATGGCATTCTATTTAATGGCCAGCAGATGGCGACGTCGGTGGTTGCAGAAAGAAGTTCAATGCTGTAGAAGTCTATGAGAAAATTACCCTATTTTCCCATCTGATTTTTCATTTAAATAATAATTTTTCACATTATCTTATGGTAGCTATAGCAAGTTTCAAGTCTCCTTCGATATATCATGATGTTCATTTTTGTAAATTATGGTCCCAAGTAGACTAGAATAAAGGATAAAGCCAGAATATGCTTTAGAGGCGTGGCTATCCTCTGGTCCTCGTCCGATACGGTCAGATCCACCTCTCTCGTCCCTCCCCGGATCTTGATTCTCGCTCTCGTCCAATAGAAATCACATCCGGTTTCAAAATGACAACATGGCGCAATTCAAATTGCCAAAATCGAGGCTTCCTTTATGGTATGCTGAAACCAATGGGTGACGTCACGGTTGCTTCGTCCATCTTTTTATACAGTCTATGGGTGGGACTTGATAACCATGTAAATGACTCTCGCTGGCCCCTAAGTTAGCCTGTACCTGCCACACTGCCCGTCTGTGTCTGTGTGCGCTACCTTAGCCACTGCGAATCCACCCTCTGTGCTGATGCTGCTCTGGGTCAGGATAAGGGTGATTGGAATCCTGTAATAGCTTTGACTACGATCAGGCGAAAGTTTGTTTTACAAGTAGTGGAGATTTCAAATTTGGCATCGCTCTGCCCTGCTTAAAAA
The DNA here is from genome assembly GCA_029692085.1 of Gymnothorax javanicus. NCBI lineage: Eukaryota > Metazoa > Chordata > Actinopteri > Anguilliformes > Muraenidae > Gymnothorax > Gymnothorax javanicus. Next base: position 124,288,652 of record CM056198.1, read on the forward strand.
GGGTGATGCCAGTTCCATTATTGGGCAGTGTTAATGTAGCTGATTGGTTTTTTGCGGTTTCCATAGTTCAGGGCAGTCCAATCCCATCCGGGCATTGGCCAATGACATTGCCTCTCTTGTAGATTTTACCACAAGCTCTTCCCTCTGTCAACAGCGAGACGTTAGATTAAGCAGCTGGACAGTCAAATCAATCATCGCAAATTTGGGTTGGAGTGAGAACCTGCGGGACAGTAGATCGATAGGATCAGGTTTGGACAGCCTGGCTAAAGATATGAGGTTTCGCTAAATTGTCCATTCTGTCATCTCTATTAGGGTCAGGGTCAGCGTGAAAACCTATTGGGCAGTAGATCTTCAGGACCAGGTTAAGATAGCCTCACCGTACTGACATGATATTAGTCTTACACATTTTCCATTCTGACGTCTCTGATTTCTGTGACCTCTGACCTGTGAAATCCCCTTGACCTCTTGCAGGGATGGACCCCCCGCGGGACGTTACCGTGTCCTTCGTCACTGAAGACTCCATCACCATCTCGTGGAGCCACCCCATCGCCCAGTTTGATCACTACAAGATGTCCTACCAGTCAGCACAAGGTCCGTCCTCTTACCCACTATATCGCAAACCTTTATGATGAACATGAATCTCTGTGCTGACTCATTGCCTTCAGTGAGTGTGCTGATGTAAGGAACTGCTTGTGTGTGTGATTGTGTGTGTCTGTGGATGCTTGCGAATGCTTGATACAGTGCATTCATGGAAACTTTTTTTTTTTTTCGCAATCACTCCTGGAAACACACTCAGAGAAGAGGGATATATATGCTGGTACATTGTAATCTTTAAATCATACTTTTGACGTCACTCCGATTTACTCAGTGATGAACTTGAGAAGTGACTTAGTTTAAGGGATCAGGAGGTCAAGCTATTCTTTACTCACTGACAGAAGATTACGTGTCCCTCCTGGGCATATAGTCGATCTTATTTTGATTGAATGTATACTACTGGGAATGCAGAACTTTCATACACATTACATGGGCACAAAAGTATATGATGGACATTAGAGAAGAAGCACGCTTTAGTTGTTTTTATCGCATAAGATGCTCGGGTTATATCGGAAGCTTATAGATGTGGAGCCCGTAAGTTTCTTATAGTGACATAATCTTTGTTGTTATGGGTTTTTACTCCAGCATATTGGATTCAAAATGAAGAAGTAAAATTGATATTTAATCATCTCAAATTTTTGTATATTTGCTATAAATTCATATCAGGTGGTCTATATACAAAAATTGAGGCTCTTCTTGTTATAATCACATGATGGGGGCTCTGAAAGTGTTTTGGTGTAATTTGTACACATTGTACTCAAGATGGACAAGCCCTTTAATGAAATACTCTGACATTAAAGTGCAGACTGTCAGCTTCACTTTCAGGGAACTCACATCCTTATCAAGTCTACAGTGTGGGAAGTTAATCCCTTTAAAATTCTGTTACTATCCAAATACTTATGGACCTCAGGTTATACGGGTTCTTGTGGGCCTGAGGGAGTGTACATGCTTCTGTCTGACCAATAGTGTATCCAGACACTTGTTTTCCGCTGCCCCATTGGTGCACAGGAAGGTTGGACGGCATGGTCATTGACAGTGATGTGACGAACTACACCCTGACCAGCCTGTATCCAGCCACTGAGTACGACATCAGCCTGAACGCGGTCCGCAGCGGCCAGGAGAGCGAGGTCATCACCACCAGTGTCTTCACAGGTCAATCCCCCCCATACTCTCCACATGCACCCCCCCGCGGCCGTACTGCAGAGCTGTGGAGTGTAGAGTGTGTGGATGTGTCAGTGTCACTGAGTGTGCAGAACATTCCAGGTCTTCTGCTCCTTTGTCGCGGTTGCATTCTCATATAGAGCTGTGGAATGTGGAGTGTGGGAGCATCACTCTCACTGAGATCATAGAACATTCTGGTTCTCCCAGCTTTTGTAATTGTAGTAGCTTCATGCACTGAAGTTCAGAATATGAAGGCTGAATTCACAAACAGAACAAGCTGAACTCAAGACTAAACTGTGTTTCGTATGGAGAATTTTCATTCACATTTTAATTAATCGTGACCCTAATTTTCCTCAGTGCTACATAATGAATACAATATTCAAAAGGCCATGTAGAGGAGTTATGGAATATTTGAAAAATAGTGTTTTTTATTGAAGCTGTAGAATTATGGTATTATTGGGTGAAGGCCCACACCCACATACTAAAGATTTAGATGGCTGTTCCTTTTCATAAAATGCCTTCCTTCAGCTCCATAAACCCCTGCTGCCGATTGCATACCTAGTCTGGTAAACCTATATATTTCACCAACAAACTCCTTTACAATCTGTGCAAATTATGGTTCATGCTCCATGTAATCTCTGGGCTTGCACTGTTAACTTATATAGGAGCCACACTGGCTAACCTCTTGCTGATACAATATTTTCTCCTGCATCAACAGTATTATGTGAAAATGGGAGACGCATCCAGCCTCATTTTTCAGAACCACTTTTCCCCTTTTCTTACGGCACCATGGGTTGGATGGTCAATGATCTCAGGTTCTCCTATACTGAGGCGGCAGATAATTTTATGTTAAAGGCGGAGCAGTTCTGTGCTCCTTCAGGCCTGACCCCTGCGAACCTGAACTCGACCGTCCTTTCACTGCATGTGTAATCTCATGCTGATTCCACAGCCCTGTGTGCTCTGAGTGTGTATGAGCCTCTAAAGCTGACTCTATACACTTACTATCTATAGCACTGAAAGGGTCCTCGTTCTCGCGAGCTAATCGTCTGGTTTCTATTTTCTATTTTACAAACAACTGCTCCCTGACGCGATCGGCAAGTCCTGATCTCCCACAATGCAACTGGCCTGCTCTGTCTTGCTCTCTTTGTTCTGAGTATCTCTTCTGGAGTCCTTTATTTCCTTCTGTAGTCGTGCGTTCTGTTTAAGAACGAGCAACGAATTCTCTGAAGTGACGTTGCAGCTCGAGTAGTGGAAATGAGAATATGTCCCAGCTCCCTGAGGGCTTTCTCTGCTTTATGGTATTTTGCTTAACATCTCCACTCGATGTGATAATTACTGTGGGCTAATTCATCTTGGTTGTGAAAGGCAAACACAGTTGTCAGAATGTGCGTGTGTGTGTATGGACTGGGCTTCAAAAATAAAGCAGATGGGCACACATGCGTGCGCACACGCACACACACACACATCCACAAAACAAGACCATCCGCACTTACTTCACATCCTAACATGAACTTAAATGAACTGAATATTGTTTTGGCAGCACTTTAAATATTGGTTAAAAAAATAAAATCTATATAAGTGCTGACTGTCTGCTTTCATTTTCAGGTATTTTTCTCCATATTGGATTATCTGTGCCAGAAATTGCAGCAATTTTTGATAAATACCCCCCCTCTACTTTTCAGAGGACCAAAAGTAGTTGGACATATTTTCAATAAAATCTGACATTGAGTTGCTGCATTAAGTTACTGTTGCATTGAATTACTGCCCGAAGCTTAGGACCTGTAGATGAATACACTACATTTCATCGTTGTCAGAAAAAATGGAAATTGTCCCACAGTCCCAATGCTTTTGATGGGCTTTATATGTGTTCAGTCCTGAAGAAGATGTCGTTTCTCAATCCGTGTTTCTCTGAGTGAGATATTACAGCTTTGCTTTATTCGGGAACATTTTTGCATAATGGGCTCTGTGATGTGCCTCGCCCCTCTCTCCAGCCCCCAGGGATATCAGCCTGTAAATAAACGAGGGCATTTTGTGCAAAGCCATATCGAGAAAGCAGCTTATTTTGTAAATACTGACTGACGGTAAAAGAGATCTTAATCTTCCCTTTGATCGTGCGGGGTGGGGGTGTCGGGGGGTTGTGCGGTCCAATACCATCGCTGCAGCACTCCAGAATATTTATCGTAACTCGGGCAGCGCGGTGCCATACTCGCTGGAGAATATTCGGTACCCTTTAGCTATGCTTGTGATTCGATAAACCGCATTGTTTGTTTTGTGTTGTTCAGTTCTGAGATTGCAATGCTGGATAAAGCTTTGATTTCTCTAACTTGTTTGGCCGGTGACATTGTTATCATCTGACAGAAGGGGGTCTTGTACACAGTGAATAGAAAACAGCCTTTAATGCAGTACAGCTCACCCCACCAGCTGCAGGGCTAATGTACATTAGCGAGCCAATTCACCTGAACAGAAGCTTTCGCTCCACTCCGCTTTCCGTGAATGAATGAAGACATTTTTCTTAAATCTTGAACCATGGCAACATCTATTTTTAAAAATATTTATTTAAAGAGTAAGTGTATGCTTGATATTCTGACTCAATGCTGGATGAATCTGTGATAATGTAATTCCACATAGATTATGGTTTGTCATATTCAAGTCAGACAAATCACAATTAAAGCAGAAAGATTTATTTTTCCCATTTCCATATTCTGAAATGGTGCTGAACAATGATTTGTGAAAATGCTTGAAAAATGCTGGAAAAATGCTTGAAAAAAATTTTTGAACCCATAGTGCATTTTTTAAAAGGAGCATAAATGCGCACAAATATAAAATATGAAATGATTTGAAGTCCCTGAGAATACAGAAACAATCTTTAAAATCAATGTCACTTTTTTTGACATTGTTCTGAAGCATGCACCAAATTTTGAATGCAATTCAACATACACATGGCAAATTGCAAGACAAAAATATCTGAATTGACTCATCAGATTTTGCATGGACTGTAGGGCGTGGCTGCACTGAATGCTTCAGGTGGAAGGGACGATTTATATTAACTCTGTGATTTGTTGAGCTCCTAAAGGATTAAATTAGATGGAATACTTTAGTATGACCTGATGTCACTTTGGGATGAAAAGGTTACCCACAAACAGCTTTTATGACAAAATATCAAAGGTAAGAAAAATTTTTGCTCGTCTCTGTAGCGTATAAAGTGTGTGCCTGCTGTTTTTTGAGTGTGGTATCAATTTAAAATGACAAGGCTTATATCGCTGGAATCTGTGGACTGTCCTTTTTCATTTGAGGTATCGTTTGTATGCATAGCACAAATTCAGTAAAAATGCTTGCGACAGAGCACTGATCTTATTTTATTTAATGTTTTGCTAGATGCTTATTTACTTGCTTGGTACTTGAATTGTGTTCGGTTTAGGTAAAAACGGTCATCACCAACTTTTCACCGAGTTTCTTCGCTTTAAGAGGATATGCCGCATGACAAGGTTGCAATAAGGAAACATGCTGTATTTATTATGCAAATTCATCGCCCCCATTACGGTGGCGTTCAGGCTTAAGATTAATATTTGTATTGAATATATATTTCCACTAATTTCTTTAAATCTTCACTTTAAAACCAGTTTTCATTGCAACAAAACCGTTGACTTACTTGTGAACTTCTGGCATGTGAAGCAGCTTTTCTCGAAGTGCTCTGAGCAAAGAACTGAATGTTTTGTTGGTTTGTAAGGCTTTCCACGGTCAATTCTTCTTAAGTTAACAAGCCAATCTTTCAAAGGGGCTTCATTATTTTGTGGAAATCGATGGAAACGTATTTTCCAGACGACTGAATGGCATTATTATTGGTGCAAGCAACAGCAGCACAAGATTTCCCCATTTTCACTATGCTGCGATCAACCTTTGTGTACATTTTGCTTCGGGGATCACGTGACCACCTACGTAACTTGCAACGACCTCATTGTGCATGTCCACTGGCATCGGTTGTTTCATCCACCCGCAGCGCAAATTTCCCACTCCCTTTTATTTTCTCCATTACAACGTCCTCTATATCTGCCAGACATTTCTCCTATTCGTCTGCCAATTGTATTGTTTGAGAGAGGAACCTTGGATATTTCATTGGCAGCATTTTGACCCAACATGGTCCAGACGATAGCTTTGCATTCGGCGTCTTTGATTTTGCTACTAGTTCTGCAACCAGATAGCTAGCTTCTAATGCTTTTTGTGACACTGTAGCGGTTTTCATCATGAAAGTAGCTTGTTTGTTCATCTGGCTTCTCAACCGCATTAAATATTCACGGTCTTTTTTTTTTTTTTGCGAGAGAATGGTGTTTGGTTGAAAGGTGTCTTTTTAATTTATTTGGCACCATAGCTTCGTTCGCCAGCTTTTCGCCGCAAGCAAGACACAGTGGTATTGGGGTAGCGGGATCTCTGGTGAATGTAAACCCATAAGTCAGATATTCCTCACTGTAAAGTCTGCTCACCACTTTGATTTTCTTTTTCTGGCCAGCGCAGCAAGAGTGAGGTGGTTCAGGGTCTTAGTCGGACGGCCTTTTCGAGGTTTTGGTCAGGAATTTATCCATTTTCGTTGTTTCGTTTCAACTAGCCTACACTGCTGTATTAGCTGAGTTTTACTGGGGAATGTTTAAAGGGGACCTCGGATGCTGATCCTTCTTTTAATACATATTAGTAATGTTATAATGTTGGTTGTCCATACTCAACCTCTGAAAAGTTTCTAAACATAAGATACAGGGGTTTTGCCCTAATCCAAGAACGTGATTTTGTGAGCTTGATTTCCTCTCTGAACAGCTCCTCCCGAGATCTTCACGAGATCTGGGCAAAACCTGACGTCAGGTTGTGCCGTCCAATTAGTACAGACCTAGCCAGAGCCAACCACTGCGCTGGACCTGCCCACACCGGAAACTATTCTAGCAGGCACTAACAACGGCAGATCATACTATGCCTTAGTAGCGTCGACACTTTTGGAAATACAAAAGAAGAACCGCAGATCATTTGAGGCACAATTTTGTTAGTATCTCTCCCAAAGCTACTTGTCCGTTTACTTTTGGACGCGAAGAAAAACAAATATTTCTCTTCGAAAAGACGATGCCACCAGAAATCAGTGGGTAGCTTTTTTTGTTTGCTGGCAGCAAACAGCCACGGCCAAATGGAGCGTTAGCTGTTTGTGCTCAGCATTTCACCAAAGACAGCTTTGTCAATAAAGGATAATTCGACACAGGATAAGCGTTTCAGCTGCTTCTCAAACCTGAAGCAGCTGCATCGATCAAGCGCTCACAGCCACAAGCTGTAAGTAACCATATAACAGCAAATAATGTAAGTGAAGCTAACGTGTTACGGGTGGCTAGCAGGACCGCTAACGATAGTTAGCACTAACAACTGGCCTCAAACACAGGCTTTGTAAAATATCTGAAGATAAAGCCTGTATCGGTCGCGACTGTCCGTGACTCACAGACACAGAAGCTGTAAGTTGCTTTTACTGCATAAGCCAACCTGACGTGATAGGCAGTTGATTGTGGCTGTAGCACAGCGGCTAACGTAGCCAAGTTACTGTTGCTAATGTTTGTGTCCTAAATATGCAAGAGTGATATCAGGGGAAATTCTACAGAAGGTGTGTGAACATAAACCTCATTTGAAGCTAACTTTTAATACTTGTTTGTAATTTGGATGCTTGGTACAACTGTTCACAGTAACAGAACTTGCTGTCTGTAAAACCTGTATTGCAAGGGTTTGTCTCTGTGGTTATGACCGCTCGGTTACCAGCTACTGCATGTTAGTTTGCGTGTCGTGCTAATTAAAAATGCTCCTGGTTAACTTAAATGCAGTAATTCTGATCGGTATGCTTGTGTTACTTCGGTAAGCATCATTGTGGCAGTTTCATCATAACGTTGCCCAATTGTAGCCACTACAGTTAGTGATCGCTTCACTTATCCATGACCGGGATCAGCCGGATACTTCACAAATGTCTGAGCAAGCTCTCTGGTGCTACCATGAAAGCAATGCGAAACGCAGAAGCTCTACCGGTTTACAAATGATTTCTCTGCACTACCTTGACATAATTTCATCCCCCTTTAGAAATAGTTGTGGCTAATAAAAAGCCAAAAAAGGCGGAGATTAAATAGGTAATTCTTTCCTGTAGAAGTGATCAATTCGCTAGCTCCACATAAGCAACTTGTCCGCGCTAACGGAACTTACGGTCTGCAAAACCTGTATAATGTTCATAACATAACCGAGCTCTCTCTAGCTGTCGCGTACTATCCATAAAGCTGCTTTCACATTAGACACCAAACAAATTTTTCGCGCGACAGATTACATTCAAAGTCATGACCGCTTATCAGCTACTGCATGTTAGTTCGCGTGCTCTGCAAATTAAAAATGCTTCTGGTTAACTTATATGTAGCAATTATGATCGGTACGCTTGTGTTACTTCGGTAAGCATCAATGTGACAGTTTCATCATAACGTTGCCTGATTGTAGCCACTACAGTTGAAGCTAAACGGAGAGGTGCTGTATGTGTCTGCCGAGTTGGGCTACAGTTAAACCAGACGTAGATTTTGCAGAGCTTGGGGTGCGTTTTTGAGTGCTTATGAAACAATCGCTTTACTTATCCATGACCGGGGTCAGCCTGATACATCTCCAATGTCTGGGCAAGCTCTCTGATGCTACCGGTGAAAGCAATAGGGAAGCGCACAGGCTATAACGTGTCCGGTATAACAAACGATTTCTTTGCATTGCCATCGATTGAATATTAAATTCTTTCCTGTAAAAGTGATCGATTCGCTAGCTCCACATAAGCAACGGTTCACGCAGACCGAACTTACGGTCTGTAAAACCTGTATTATGTTCATGACATAACCGGAGCTCTATCAAGCTCTCGCACGCTATCCATAATGCGCCCATTTTCCACGAGGAAAAGCTGGTCATTCCGAAGCAATAAGTAAACCATTACCATGGGCAATTTCCGAAAAGGCCGCTCAGCTTGAAGCTTTCGCCCCTCCGTCATATACCAGCGCGGAAGCTGTTCGTTTCTCTATGCTAACAACACACCACAGCGATGCACACGAACCAGCAGGTCCTAATACACACCGAAGCAGTCCATAAGCTGTTGGTCCACTTTTAGCTGCTCCTCACTGTCCATGTTTCCCTCTAAACTCAGACCCACCGGATTTCTACGGTCTCCGGTTTACACTTGGGCATGTCGACCCGTTCTACAAATGTGTCTATATGGGGTGGATTCTAGCTTTCCCTGCATCCTAGCTTTAAAGTAAAAAAACCACTGTAACTCACCACTGTCGCTGTAGCAAACTGTAGCCGATAGCAAATTTGAGCTTGAGCTGCCAGATTTTCGCACTGCGTCCTCCACTTTCGCCACTGCGTTTGTTAGAACAAGTTCATTTCATTAGATCTATATTCAAGTATCAGGTTAGATTGCGGAATTTTCCCGCCGCTTCTTCATCAGATTGCAGACGTGTCTCGCATTTCACTCTGGCAAGCCAGACCCGGAAAACTGCGTTCTGCAGCCTCGTCCCGCCCAACTCCGGCCTCCACAGGGCTGGCCAGTCAGAAGAAAGTGGGCACACAGGGAGTTGGAGCCATAGCGGAAGAGCCACCCCAATGAGGCGTTTCAGGCAGAGACTAAAATGGACTACAAATGGGGTTTTTTGAGGATGGCAGTATGAGCTAAATAAGGACCCTGTTTGGGCTTTGAACGATCAGGAGTACTTTAGGGGAGTCCAAGATCAAAATATAACCTTGGAAATATAGCATCCGAGGTCCCCTTTAATTTTTCGCGTTAGACGATGTGTGATTGGCCAATCACGAGAAGGAACTGTACAGTAGAATACATGATGCGGAAATATCGAAAAGGAATTTTAAATAGGCATTATAATGAACTGAATGGAATGAATTAATAATGACATGAATTAATATTTTTATATCCTGTAAGTTCAGCCGTTTTATATTATTAGGCTATCAGGAAAAAAAACACTAAGTGGGTTTTCTCGCGGCACACCTAGGAAGTTCTCACGGAACACCAGTGTGCCGCGGCACACAGTTTGGGAAACACTGGTCCAGCCAACAGTGTTGTCAGATGAAAAAAAAAAAAAAACAGCAATATCGTACTGGAGCTTTGAAATAATCGTATTTTACAAAAAACTATCGAACATGTACAGAAACGTAAGCAATTCCCTTAATATCACAAAGCTTTGCCCCGCGCAGAGCACTGATGCGACAAGGCGTATGCAAGAGGGCAACTGTGTGCCTCACACAACATAGGGTGTATCTCAAAGCCTAGGCTGCATCCTTCGAAGGCTGCATTTTTGGGGGTCGTCACTCAATTCGATCGCCAAACTGACGTAACGCCATTTCATCTCCGTTAAACAGCTTTGGTTTAAGCGAGTCGTCACTGGTTTCCCTAACCTTAACCTTAACCCCCTAAACCTAACCCTAAGTTTAACCTTGTCCCTTACCCTAAATTTCAGTTTGGCAGATGGAAGTAAGAGACATCCCCTAAAAATGCAGCCTTCGAAGGATGCAGCCTACGCATTGAGATGCACCCATAGTCAAGTGCAGTCCATAACGCGAAACAGTACTTCCGTTTTTTGCCCTTCAAAACAAAAGCGGCAATCTACATACGCAGTAAGGGAATCTACGCAGTAAGGGAATGGGGAGAAACAAATTTTATTTGTTTATACACCAGGAGTTCGCGATCGAGTGCCAAACGGGCACCGACGAGTTGTTTTACTGTTGTTGTTTACCGTTTGCACAGACGAAAACAGGGAAGAGTTGCAACCTCCCCATGATTTACTTTGCAGTACTGTAGGGCCTCGCAGGAGCCGTCTCCTCCACCCGTAACAATATGACAAAATACCAGGTTATGTGAATCGCCATGTCACTGCCTTATTTCTACATTTAATTGCTTACTTGACTGGCGAGTGTTCGGCTGGCTCACCCCGAAATAATTGCGGTCATAACCTCGTATCTCATCTGTGATATTACGTTGTAATAGTAGGTGGACGCGATCGCTCTTACGAGGCAAGCATCCAGCCAATTCACAATATCAGCTGTCTTGTGTCAGCATTCTTTTCATCCTTGCATTGCCCAAGATCGCATCTAATCGGGAATTGTATAGCTACTGGAAAATTAATAAGGACAAGTCGCCATTGTTTTCTTATTTCACGTTTGGTTTCGAACTTAGTTATGAAGTTAAACTGCATTTTGAAGCCGTTTTTTTTTTTTTTTTTCTCGTAAAACCGGACAATTCAATTAGCTGTGCGGAGCACGGGTATCTCATTTCTCTGCTAACAGTATGCCGTAAAAATAGCCAATGAGTTTTTATTTACAGCATTACCATATGATTATTTCGTTTTCCCGTACCGTAAAAATAGCCCACCAAAGCAGGATTACGGTACTGACTTATGCTGTGAAAGAAAATATTTCAATGCGCACCTGCAACAGGACACAGGAGGTGCCGTAAATCTAGCCTATGAGGCAATCATTACGGCGCCGTAAAAAATAGCCACGGCCTTTTTTTTAAGTTTCGTGAGTTTACGTGTGACGCGCACAAGCCGCGAGCCGCTGGCGCGAGCAGGGCGAGAGGTGATGATTTGATTGGCAGGTGGAGCCTGATACGAGAGCAGAGGGTGTGTCAGTCAGGTGCTGTGTGGTGCTGATGTGATCCCATCTCGGTGAAGCTGACATGAATAGTTGCTCTTAAATCTGGAACAGTGTTTGGTCGTGGGTACATTTGAAACGGCAAAACTATCGTATATTAAGAGTTTTTTGAAACTATTGATTGTACAGAGGTCAAAACTATCGTATAAATACGATAGTTATCGTACATCTGGCAACACTGCTAGCCAATGTCGTATGACGTGAATATCACTCAACAACAGCTTTGAAACGAGATCTGAAATAAATCCGTTAAGATTGTTGTTGTCAATGATCCTGCCATGCTCACATGGGAGGTCGGCATCTGCGCCTTTAGTTTGTGAAGATGTTTCGCCTGGTGCGTCAACACCAAAACATGTGGGTCTAGCGCATTTTTTAGGATTATTCGCCATAGTCCGCTATTATTCAATGAATGCTTATTAATGAGATTCTCACGCGGAATTAAAATCCTTGTGTCTTGAAGTTTTAGTTTCACTTGCGTAAAGGTGAATTTCACCGCAAGTAACATGGAAAGCGATTATGACTTGCTTCGTTTTTGGCAGCAAAGCCAGCCAATCAGCGTCAAATTCGTGCATTTCATAATGAGGTTGCCAGTTAAGCCCGAAAGGTCCCCACATAGGTGCAAAACAACGCGTTCAAAATCCCCCACCCTAACATAGCTTTTTGAGAGAGGTTTTTAGGAAGCTTCTGAGGCATTACAGACCGAACCAAAATTTTTTGGTGTACATTTCAGTTCACTGAACAAGGATAAATATCCCGTTCAACCATTCTAGGTCACCTTTAAGCATGTGGGTCAGAGAGATGAAAATCCCCCTTGTGATATTCATTTGGGACTGGTTGTAATTGCTTTCAGTTTAGATTTGGAGTCAATACTATTTCAGTTTGTTGAATTCAATAATGATTTCAAAGAAATGAAACTAATAAAGCTGAAAGATGGGTTTAAACTCCATGAGGATTTTCCTATCAATTACTTTCTGAAATCACGGAAGCTTATTGTATTTTGGAATGAAGGTCATTTTGTGATCATTTTTGATTTTAGTTTTCATGTTAAAATTCTATTGTGACAGTTGCAGTGCCGTCCATTAGATGAACTGTAAGGTTTATAGCAGGTAGAATGAACTGCATCCCTTGGTTTAAAATCTGAGCTCGGAGACAATCTGCAGTCCGAGCCAGTACTTCAGTGAAATCTCCTCTCAGAAAGAGCAACTTCGGCTTCCAATTTGTATTTCTGCTGCTACCTGCCAGAAACAGATTTTTCCCCCCTCGTATCAGTTTGAATATAATGACCGTGTGAAGCGTTGAAAGGACGGCTCAGAAGATCAAAGCCCATTATCTTGGTTCTGTGGAACTGAATAAAGAGAGAGGGCAGCTGTAGGGATCTGTGGGAAGATGAAACAGGATTTACAGAGATGTGATGGATTTGTGCGGAGGGTTCAGTAACATGCCATTGTGTTCAGGTCTCGTCTCAGTGAGAGGTGTCCTTTACTTTCAGCTCCAAGAAGTCCGGGTTCATAAAGTAAATGTCCTGTCCAGTGTTTGGTTCGAGCTGCCCTGCTATTGACTCTCTAGGGCAGTGGTCTCTAGCCCTGTTCCAAGAAAGTTACTATCCTGAAGGTTTTCGCTCCGACCAAAGCAAAGCACACCTCATTTCCCAGTTAGAGATCTTGATGAGCTGCTAATTAGGGCTGAATCAGGATTGTTAAATTTGGGTTTTGATCATTGCTGGTTTTCCATCCTATCTTAGGCCATGGAAGGGTCCTAGTGTAAATATAGTCTGGCTAATCAGAAACATTGCCAGGTGATTATTTACTTTCACCTGAGATAAAGACTACCATAGATTTGGATGGGGTCTGGCGGCAGCGTTGGGTGATCCCTGATGTAGAATGTCATTGGTGGAGTCAGTCAGCTGATTGAATGCAGTCCAAATGGGTAAACACATCTGCTTCATATTAAATTTCCTGTGGAACTCAGACTCACCCCTCTGTTTCTCCTGTTCAATCATGGACATGCCGAAATGGACCTGATGACCCTAAACATCACCCCCAGGGTGCTCTCCTGTGCATCGGACCCCCCCCTGGTCCAGTGTGGATAACTACAGAACAGTCAAAACATCTAAAACCAAAGAACAGGTCATTAATCCGGCAGTAGGGGGCTTAGGGTGTCGGTAGGACCGATAATTTGACATAGAAATCAGACGCTATGACTAGGGATTACCGGGCCCAAAAAAGATCTCCGCTCAGGGACTGATTCCTATTCGGTATAATGGAAATGTCCTGTTTAATCTCCATTCAGGGACCGATTCCTGTTTAATCATAACAGAATTCTCCTCGATAATTCTATTCAGGGACCGATTCCATATATGGCATAATGGACTTCCTACATAAAAACTCCATTCAGGGACCGATTCCTGTTGCGGTAATCCGGATTCTCTTGACGCCAATCAAAATAACACTCATCACAGCTGTGAAAATCTATTTAAAACTTTAAGCATGTTGATCATGCATGCGGATTATTAAATATCCAATTAAAAGGATTTTGAACTGGAAAATATATTTTGCAATTTTATGTCAGAAATAATGTGTGCAATTACAAATTTATTTTAGGAAGGCACAGTTAAATTAAAACCATTATTTTTCCTGTTACAAAAATAATTTAGTAGCTTATATCCATTCCTGGTGCAGCTGAAGATTACTAACATATACACAAAGTCTCAGGGAAAAATGAACACAAGCTTCCATAACTATATTCTGTTTATGCACAAAGAGCATTTGTGGGAAATATTAGCCCAAGATCTTCCAATGACTAGATCCATTCCTAAAAGCTTTTCACGGCCTGGAGATGCGTTTTTCGCGTGGGTGAATTTGAAAATGCTAATAGGCAATTTTTAACCAATTTTTCGTGACAAAACACATACAGATGTATTTTGTTTTAATGATTTGTCATAACCATTCAGATGTTTCAAATATAATGTTAGGGAAGCTTGCAACTGGAAAAGAATTGTGTACAATATGAATTTAGTTCGAACCATGACGACTCTTGAATGCACTAAAAAACACAAGGTCACTCCAGTACAGGTGTCAATTGCTGGATGTTGGATTCCCTATTGTTTTGTAAAGTAAGCTGCATTTCTTTTCATATTATTGAATCCTGTTAAATCCTTTTAACTCAGATAATATGCAAACCCGATCCGTAATCCCAGATTATTCAAACCTACCAAACTTTTGGTGTCTTCAGCTGCGTTTGGGTGAAAAGTCATACATGCTACAGGCTATACTCTTTATAATTATCACACGTATTAATGCTATTAATCAGCTCTTATCCTACAATATAACAGAAATACACATTATATGTGTAAAAAATATATGAAAAAATATATAAGAATTTATAACCCGTATATACATATACCTATCCAGGTAGAGTTTGCAGGATATTATTTTCTTCACCCTTAGCAGTTGGTTTGGATTAATTCACAGTTCACACTGTCTGAATTGCTATATCAGAGTTATATTTAAACAGTCGAAATCTTTAATCATGCAATTTGTTTTTAAGATAATAGGGGTAGATTTTTCAAAACCAATAAATCAATTCAGAGACACTTGAAGGTCTATCTCTGCAACTCTCAGAATCAAGTTTTCTGTCAATAAAAATATTTCATAAAATATTTCAAATAACGTCAAATTTCCTTCAAGAATACAATTGTCCTATTACACTGTCAGCGCGGCTTTTTTTTTTTTTTCTTCTTCAGTCAAAATTTAGAACAGGGATCATTAAATCATGGTTTCTGAGGTCTGAGATCTGCTGGTTTTACACCAAGAGAAAACAAAAAGATGTTAGAATACATTAACACAAACATAATTCTAACAGTCAAGATGCCTGGCCAATCAGAGGCAATACCTGTTACTACATTTTGTTTATTTACCAGGAGAAAATTAAACCAGGATTTGGAAAAGGTCCTGATTGGGTGATCCCTGATGCTCATTGGTCAGCAGTCAGCTGATTGAATGGGCGGGTTAACACATGCTGGATTTCGTGGGTTAGAAGGGCGAAATGTCTCCTGTTCACCATGGACATGCGTGGACTAATGCTGTCTCACCCCCCAGGTTTTCCTGGCGAATGTACTGTCCAGTGTGGATAATGTCCACGCTCAGCGTAACCGGGGTGAGGAGGGTGTGTGTGTGTGTGTGTGTGTGTGTGTGGGGGGGGAGTGATTGATTCCCTGCCGTGTTTGTAGCCCATTCACACCCCTGTATTTCAGGCAAATGTACAGGGTCTCCCTTATGTGTATTTTTGGTAACCCTTTAAAATAAGGTCATGCTAATTAGCGGTGACTAATAGCATCTGTACGTATATGTAACTACATGTTTACTGTAATTATAAAATTGCAAATATACTGAAGGAAAAGGGTTATACATATTTTGTAAACTTTTTTGGGCACTGTATCCCTTACCATGTACTAAACATGAATTAATGTTAAACAAATACTTTAGTAAAGCACAATTTCTTCTTAATTATTATTTAATACTTTTGTAGTAACCATGTTTAAGTTTCTGAATATTATTTCAGGAAGAGTTAGGTCAATTTTGTCAACCATTAACAAATATTTCCTCAATTTTTTATTCCTATATCAATTGGCATTGGCTAATGCAGTTGTTAACATTAATTTATGATAACATTTCAGTAGTTATGAGATAAGAGTTACACTAATGAATTATTGTAAAATATTCAGTTTTTTCCTCATCTTTGTCTCTTTGACTCTGGTGATTTCTGACTCACCTCAGCAACGGGGGATTATTTCACGCTGCGATTACAGTGCGGCCGTAAATTCCGCTGTGGAAACACGTCATCATTTTCGCTCAGCATTTTAGCCAAGCGCCGAGTGGGGGAGGGTGAGAAAATGGGAGGGGAGGTGTTGGGTGGGGGCTCAGAAGCAGAAGCCAATTTTCCAGAATGTTCTGTCAGAATGGGCTGAGTGCTGAATGGGTAGCGGTTTGTGTCCTGTGATCAGCAGTGAAGAGTTCGAGTTCAAGAAGTAAGATTCTTCACCAATATTCAGTTAAAGTCATCAGGATTTGTTATTAACTGTAGCACAGTTCTTCAGCCAGGAGTTACTACTAATTGACAAAATCGGTGGGGTACGTTCAGCGTTGTAAAATACGCCTGACTGAATAATAATCTCTGAATTTGCAGTATGGTCCGGAAGTATTTGGACAGTACACAATTTTAAAGAGCTGTAATTTCTCCAAGGTTTAACTCACATGTAAGTATCCTCAAAGTAACACTGACAGTCAACAATCCAATTGAAGGATGTTTGCATCCAAATTCAAACCCAGTCAAATTTACAGCCCTTTTTCATTTTTTCATTGTCCAAAAACTCTGGTTCGTAAGTCACTGTAGGTTCAGAAAATGAACGTCCTGCCTTGTGTTTTTTAACCCTTGAACTTGGGCATTAGACTCCAGAATAGTTCCACCGCCTAACTGAAGAAAAGACTAATGTGCTTATCACCAAATCTTATCATCTGGAACCAAATACCACGTCAGACTTTTACTCTGAAACTGGATTTTCCACCACCGCCCATGACTGACCCTTGACCCCTCCTCTGCAGTGGCAGCAGACACCATCTTGGTTGAGGGCAGCCGTCAGGAGCACCAGCTCAGCCAGCTCCATCCCAGCACCAGTTACTCTGTGGCCCTTTACGCCACCAAGGGGCCCCTCACCAGCGGCACAGTCATCGCCAACTTCGCCACGCGTACGTATGCAAGACCAGTGACTGGAGCTGTCTTAGGCCCCCTGAATCTGAGCAGGATCAGGAGCCTGTTCCACAAAGCAGGATTACTGAGTTAGCTGGATTCATTCAGGGACTTTACTCCTAGTTTTTATGGAAGCCTGGCAACCAAGGCTGCCTACAGGCACTGAGTACAGTGCTGAAGATGTCTGTCTCCGTGAGTGATATAGTTTTGCAATGAGCTTAAATTCTCACATTTTCTCGCCAACAAAATATTTTCAGCTATTCATATTCCAAAAAAACAATACATTGAAATTGGTATGCCCCATTTGCTAATCTTTAAATAAGTCAAACTTTTCTCACCTCCTCACAAACATTTTTTGTCTTACTTGAAATTAAAGTAATGGTCATTAGACTAGATACTCCAGCAGTAATGCAGCTTTGTGTAAGAGTTCGATAACCCGGATGTTAACAGCACATTGGTTGTTTGCTCATGTATCAGGGAGAATATCCACACATGGAGGGAGAGGTGATTAAATCATCAATCAATCACATGTATTGATCTGAAGAGGCTTTTATCATCAAGCGTGAAGGGCTTTTATCCCTGTGGGAGCTCTGGAACTTTCTGTGTGAGAAATGCCTAACTCCTGCTCAAGAGCTGTTGTTTTGGCTGGATGGAGTGTACAGATATGGAGATGCGTGTATTTTTGGAGACTCTTAAGAGTCTGCAGAGCGAGGAACCCTCGGGGGGGGGGCTATCAGTATGTACGAGCATAAAGCATGATGTCTACATGTATGTGTATACAAGTGCTGGCATGTTTTCGCACGTGTGTTCACACCCTATTCTCACATAGCAATTGATTGTGAGGACACCAGCCTAAGTGTCCAAACATTTAGTCACTCGACTCGTTATCGAAGGCCGATTCATTTGTACATAATCAAAGTGTCACATGCCATTTGGCTCACCAGGTTTCCAGTTTGATGTTGACGAGTGATCGCTTGATCACGGCCGCTGGATTTTACGCAGCTGTAGATGGCGGTGGTTAGTAATTGTTTCATTTTGCCGATGTCCTGTTCTGTTAGCGAGGCTGTGTTTGGGACCATTTCACTCTGATAAAAGGCAGCAGCATCGACAGCTAACAGCATTTAGAGAGGAATAAATCAAAGAGCCAGAGAGCTCTTCATTAGCTTTGTTTTCTCAGTAACTGAAGAAGACCTCGGCATCAAGACAAGATGCGTTTGTCTGTTTTAGGGGAGAAAATAAGCGCTTAATGTCCTACGACTCTTGAATTGCTCCCATTTTACATCATCCCTTCATTCTTTCGATGTTAACATGGTAGATTATTGAGACGATAGCGGATGGTATATTTGAATGGGGCGGAACATTCTGGAAGGGCTTCAACCATGACCATGTGGGGTCTTTTTCTGGTCAGCCTCTATATAAACTGGCACATGTATCAGCAACTGAGTCAAGGACAAAGATATTTTCCAAAAACCACTGTAGACTGCATGTGTATTTATGTGTGTATTGGAAAGAGATTGACAGGTTGAGATGGCGTGTGATTGGGCGAATCATGACAGTTGAAACACAGTAGAAATACTCTTAAAAACGCTGTGAATGTTGGGGAAAAATGTCACCGCAAGTTCTTTGACGTGTTAATGCCAAATTAACATCCATCATGATGAAGGGTTTAACAGAAACACATAGATAAATAGTTCCTTTCACCGAGGCGATCACTCTGAAAGAATGACGGCTTGTCAGATAAAATGCGAGCGGGGATGCAAACCGATATTTACACAGAGGTGTAATTTTGGTTCTGACTTCAGAAGGGCTGTCATTTGGTTTTCAGAGTGAACTCTCAGCCCTGTGGGCCCTGAATGTGTGTTCATGCTGTGAATGTGTGATACGCTGTCATTTCCTCTAGATACTGCTCTCCCATCAATACCTTCATCTGTCCCCGAAATAAACTCTCTCACATGTCTAATTTAATGTTTTCTTTTCTTGTGATTGTTGAGTTTAAACCCAGGATTTAATTCTTTTACCTGTGAACGTGATCCTCTGAGCACTGTATATTGTTGAATTGCTTTAGTTTCCTACTTCAAAGCGGACCTTTTCTAAATACATTTGAAATTTATTTAAACTGCTTAAAAAACATTTGATTGATTTGAAATTGATGCAAATTTATGACATTTTATCACTCCTCCTGTTTTTCACTCCCTCATCTTGTTTGGGCTGAGTAATGAAAGGAATATATTGGGCTTTATTTTAAACTTTTTAAAAGCCATTCATAATAATGGTCATGATAATCACTGGGGCTCACTGATTAATGAGAGCGAGAACGAGGCATTTTCATCAAATAAATAACCGATCAGTTTTCGCACATTGGCTTTTGCAGTTTGGAATTAAGTTTTTCTGATCATTGTAATTAGATTCATGTAATCAAATGTGAATTTGACCCTTGACCCCCCAGACTCCTCAGGGAGGATTTTGCTAATGAAGCTAAGGAGTATTAGAAGCAACTTTATTACGCATATACGAGCGCACACCAGTGCAAGGAACTGGAAGGGTATATTGGAGTGAATATAGAAATAACAATCATAATATTTGAACCTGTAGTTGTTTAGGTGTCTGGCTGGGGCTGTATTATTTTTCTGAGCTGATGAGGCTTGGTCACAGTGCCACAGGCGCAGAAGAGAACAGAGAATGTTTTTCTGTCAGACAGAAACTTCTCCAGTGTTGTTACTTAATTTAGGTAGTATTTTCAGCAATTCTGACAATTTAGAGCAATCGACGAAGCATCACCTTTCAAACGAGACCGTGGTCATGCCTGAAGTCAAAGTGGTTTAAGAACTGTAAGCATCTGCACTTTTAGGGGTTAACTGAGGATGTTTTTTATATCTGAGTTTGTTTCATATAAGTACTTATCCAGTGGATCTACCCTTCACCATCTACCTCTCTTCTGAGTGACGTTCGATTTGGCATTTAAGACATTCAGTATTTTCAATGGCCTCGTATTTACTTCCTTTCCTCATTTCTTTTCATTGCCTCCCTGGCAAGGAGGAAAGGAGGAACTTAGAGGAAGGAATCGAAGAATGAAAGGAAGGATATGAAGATAAAGAATGAGTCCCAATACTTAAACGAAAGTGTCCTCCTCGCCTCCACTTGTCTCCCTCTCCTCGCAGGAAGTATAAGATATACTTACAGAACCCCGAGGGGATTGGTCCTCTGCAGTTGACCTATCCTAGTTACTTAGGAGCAGTGGGCTGCCACAGTGTAACACCCAGGGACCAACTCCAGTTCTGAAGCCAGAGCCTTGGCCAGGGGCGCTGGTAGGACAGCATGTTTTTCAGGATGGGTGAAACCAGAGTACCAGGAGGAAAGCCACATTAACACAGGGTGAACATGCTAACTTGAATCCAGAATCTCAGTACAGTGAGCTAACAGCTCTAACCGCTGCACCTTTGTATGGGGTTAGGAGACGAGAGCAGGAAAGAAAGGTGGATTCTGCAAGTGCACCGGAGTGCTCTCATCTCCTGGCAGCCCCCCATTGCCGACATCGACAACTACATGCTCACGTACAAGTCTGCAGACGGCAACCGCAAGGTGTGTTCCACTTCTCTGATGCACTACTGTCAATTCAATATGTGTCAAATAAACAGAAAAAATGGCATGTCAACTGGTTCTGCACAATGGAGTTCAGTAAAATCCAAATAATTGCATTTACAAAATTAGCCTAAAATCTTAGAAGTCAAATGAAAGTTACTTTTGAGAAGTTGGGCAGAGCCAGCTGACAGCATGTTCGAGTCAATCTAATATTTGACTTCTTTTATTGTACCGTCATGCTTTTTTAGCTTTCCGGCCCTGTGGGCGGAAAAGCTATTTTTGTGATTTTTCATCTGTAGTCCAGAACATTGAATCTGATTAAATCATTTTTGCCCGTTTTATGAGCCTTTAATTTGCAATTATAGCCCCAATTTAAAAAGTTAGGATTAAGAAATAGGAATTTTAAAAAATGATTTCTCAAAAACTGTCCGATTACATTTTTCTAAATCAGGCAATGAACTGCCCTCGGCACCTTAAATGTACAGTCTGAGTACCATTTTGACTGAATCGACGGAAGTGGGTCTATTGGGAGCGCTGTTCTTTAACATTGGAGGCTCTAATTTCTTGGCGCAGGGCAGGGTGGCGCAGCCCAAAAAGTGGTTTTTTTGGTCCGATGCAGCCCACTTCCATAGATAAATTTTCACTATACTGAAACACCATGCTTGCAGCCACTTTGGGGCAATTTGGTTATTTTTTAATGAAATGAGATGGGTTTTGCAACAGTAGTAGGGACTTGTCACATATTCATCATGACGACTGTGACAATTTAGGCAAAAGGTTCCGCCAAAGTGCACAGAGAGCCAGCTCCAACCTGGTTTACTTTCTGTGCAGTGGTAATTTGTGACTATTCCATAATAGTGGCTTTGGCACTAAAAAACCTCACAGGCAGGTTTCCAGAATGTCAAGGACATTTCAGTGCAATAAATAATTACAGCAACCACGATTTAATGTAACTATCTGAATCAGCACATAAATTATAGTATTTGTTTGCATTTTCCTGATGTCAGATCAAAACGAAACTTGATGTCAGATCCCCATCTTGAGTTAGAGAAAGCAAAAGAGAGAACAGGCTATAAAAGCTCGATGTGATTGGTTCCTTGTAGCAAACAAAACGGAATCACATTTCACATTGGCTGATGACTTAAACAAAATTTGACAGTTTTCCTCCTTGAAAGTCAATGGTTTTGACAGAGATTACACGCTTTTTCCGTCTTTGCAATTTTTGAATGTAATTTGTAGGTTTTTCAAAGTGGAGCTATCAAAGGGACATGCACAGGTGCCTGAAATAATTGTCACTTAGGTTTTAACTCATTTATTTTCAAAAATTGAATTCAGCCTGATTGCTATGATCTCGTCATATAGAATACTAAAATTGTCACCCCAATTTTAAATAAATTTGGAACGTTGGAAAAGGAATAAAAAAAACAGATGCATGTTAATCCCAAAATTTTAATGGCAACAGCCATAATAATAATAACACCCTGTAACCATCTTGCATTCTTGTCCATGCTCATCCCAAATGGAAGTGATGCAAAATTTTAAGTGGAAAAGAAAGTCCAATTTCAAATGATGTTTTAAATCATGGCAACCGTTTTTCATTCCAATTTCATAAGTTTGAATGATCTGAGAATTTCATTTTGAAATTCCATTCAAGTTCGCTAATGGTAATAATTAAATCAGAATGCCCTAGCTAGCCAACTAACTCATATTCGTAATGCTTAATAGAGACGTACAGGTTTTGCAGAAAACATGCCTGAAGCAGCAAAGTAAAATGCAACATTAACGCATCATGCAGATATAGGACAGAGGCTTCTTTAATCCAACATTTTAAAGGTGAGTAGAGGAGCTCATTTGATTGGTGAAGATTTGACTAATAGACTGTGTTAAACCCAGTCCACCTTCTCTCCTCCCCCTTTGCCAATTAAGTGGCGCAGGAGGGACACAGAATACGGACAGAGGAGTACTTGCTGTTGAGCAACTGAAATTGCATCAATAAGAATGGATACAATTCCACCCACAAATCATTACAGCAACCACTTATTTATCGAACTATCTGAATCAAAAAATTCGTATCTCCTCCACTAAACTACAGGTTTGGTGTGTTTTTAGGGGAAAGGAATACAGCCCACCCCGGGCAAAGTGAAAATACAATTCCCCACCCGTTGGGCGCTCCCCCCATTCACCGTGCCTGCGCCTGGTCAATGAATTTAGAGCCCTGGGTCTTATATGAAATACTCACAATACAAACCCCAATTCCAGTGAAGTTTTGATGTTGTGTAAAACGTGAAAAAAAACAGCAGACAATGATTTGCCAATCCTTTTTGCCCTATATTCAATTGAGTACACTACAAAGACAAGATATTTAATGGTCAGACTGATAAACTTTATTGTTTTTTTTGGAAATATTCACTCATTTTGAATTTGATATGTACTCATTTTGATTGAATGTGAGCTTTCATTTAGTTACCTTAAACTTGACCTCAATGAATCGAGGGTCGAACGTCTCTAAAAATTTCATGAACGGTGTCTTTACAGTAAATTGCTTGCTAGTAAGCTACAGGACCCTTGGACCTATTTTTATTTTCCATATTCGAACAGGTAGGGATGGTAGACCACACACAGCACTGTGACAGAAATTACCCACCGTAATATTCAGACTCGCACTGTTAACGTCCCCCGTGGATACTATTCAGCTAACCACTTTAAATCGCATCAATTTCCTTCTAGGCCATATGCATATCTGTTTTATTTTGGTTAATTAAATTTTTCCCCTTGCCAGTAGTAATATTAGAATAAATTGACGAAGCCATTAGATGTTACAATGTGGCTA
Organism: Gymnothorax javanicus; assembly: GCA_029692085.1. Lineage (NCBI taxonomy): Eukaryota > Metazoa > Chordata > Actinopteri > Anguilliformes > Muraenidae > Gymnothorax > Gymnothorax javanicus. Next base: position 124,312,245 of record CM056198.1, read on the forward strand.
TTAATGAGCCTCCAGAAATAATATCCACAGCCATTTTACTTAAATAAGCTTTTTTAGCAAATCAAATCACACATGACCCTGGAGGACACTTCATTCTTCTTCTCCTCTCATGTGATCCCTCAGATTTAATATTCACTTAATGAATGCCTGCAGTATCATTAATATATTAATATCACTATATTAATTTGGTAATACAGGACTCAGGGAGATGTTGAATGTATTAATTACATGTTGTTTGACTAGCCGCCTGCACGCACACAAAGTAACTATTGATAAAAAAGTGATAGCTCATCTAAAGAAGTTTTTATTTGCTCGTGGATCGCTTCTAACTCCTTGTTTCCAATGGACACAATTTGATAAATTCAAGAGTGCAATCAGGCAGCCCAATTAGTATCTGTGCTCCGCAGTGCCTTTAACAGCGAGCGCACGTCAATTTTTCATCAGAAAAAGCTCCTGAAATGGGAGGCTGCAGATCCATAATGGCGGAGATGCAAACAGCCTGCAGATGGATGCATATTTGACCCCTGTGAGTGACCTGCCCTTTGTGTTTGTCCAGGGGTGGCAGTAACATCATAATTACGCATATTTTTTTGAAATGCACTTTGGCCTCATCATTCAAATGAATCACCCTTGACAACGGCCAGTTTGAGACATTACATTTTCAGATGACCTGAGTTCTTCTGAAGTATTCACTCACGTCTGAGTACATTACCATACTGGTATCATTTCCATCAGAACTGCATACTGGATTTGTGTGGATTGGATTCCTAGAAATGGTGCACACAATGGCGTTCATTCTTACAGCCAATCTCAATACAAGATGTCCAATTTATCGTTCATTTGGACCAATAACGTCATTGCTGTCCTCTTGGAGGTCATATACAGTATTATCAAAATGACATGAATGACGCAGTGCTTATAGTGTTGATGCTATTGGACTGATCATGGCAAACAAACCCTCATAATCAGAGTCCAGTGACATCTGACACATCCTCATCGAAGCCCTCTTTTCTGCATAATTCAGGAAACATGTTGCTATAAATGTTTCACTCTTTTTGAAACAGGCTGAATATTTCATGCGCTCCTTCATATTTCATAAGTCGGACAGAAGCTGCTCTCTTCACCTTGTCTGGGCGCTCGCTCACAGAGTCTGCTCCAGGAATTACTGCATCAAAATACAACCCAATGGTGCCCCTGTAAAAATGATGCATCATTTCCAAAGGAGATCACTGCTTGATCAAAGTGGATTTGTCTGAAACTAGGAGGAGAATGAAGCTGAGTGGGATTTGTGAGGGAAAAACAATTTCTTTTCATTTCTAAATGGCTGCCTGCCAGATTCACAGCTCTTGTGTGCAATCAAAGCCTTTCCAGGCTTATTTTAATGCTTAAATGCTGATGTGCTGAACACGGATGGGTAAAGCCCTTTTACTGCATTGTTTTCAAACTCTCTCTAATCACTGGGATAGAGTCAAGCTTATTTCATCAAAGAAAAATCTATATGTTATTTTATAGCTGAAATTAATGTGATATACACAAATGGGAGAAATATTTTTGTTGATTGATCAGATCTTGGTTTTGTGGTGAGTAAAATTATTGTGACTATGGTCAAATTAACAGAATCTGTTATTCTTCCCGACTGGACGAAAGGTTCAGAAAGCTGCTCATTTTTATGAATTAAATCATGTATTTACTGCCTTACTTATCTGCTTATGTAGTGGATTTAATAACTGCCAGTTAAAATCTTATTTTACAATTTGCTGCTCCTGAAAACTGAAACTCTCTTCCATGTTTTTCTCCTTTTTGTCGACCTGATGATTCACACGTTTCTGAGTTATTCCTCCAGCTCCCTCACACCGTTCCTCTGGTGCTCAAACACATCGGGCCTGTGAGCTCACCTGTAATCAGTCTCATTTTCACTGCAGTGTCTCTGCAGGCTTGTCTCACTGATTTGAAGTGTCGGTGAGTCCAGTCAGCGTAACTCTGTCAGGCCTTGAATGGGATGGTGTTCCCCACCTGTGTTACAGGAGCTGATCCTGGATGCTGAGGACACCTGGATCCGTTTGGAGGCTCTGGCAGAGATCACCGAGTACACCGTCAGGCTTCAGGCGGCGCGGGGGATGGAGACCAGCGCCATCGTCTCCACCGTGTTCTCAACCGGTGTGTTTCCAGGCCGGGCCGACACACCACCTTCACACAATATGGCTGCCATCCTGTGGGCTTTCACTGCACACAGGCTGTATTGTTCAGGAGGTGGAGATAATATCAAGATTACCCCTGAGAAATGGCTCAGACCAGGGGTCCTCACTCTTACACTGAAAGGGCCGGTGTGGGTGCAGGCTTTCATTCCAGCTGAGCAGTTACACCTCTAATACTACTAATCAAGATCTTTAGCAAAGACTGTAAGGGTTTATCAGTAGAATCCGGTGTGTAACTGCTTGGTTTCTTGTTCTAGATTTGAGAGCACAGTCTTTTCAGAATATTTAAAAATAATCCTGTTCTTAAAAAGGGATGGAAGTCATTCACACTGTTATTTTATCACTCACCTCCTCATGATCCATCTCTGCACCCAGACAGTGTGAAAAGTGTGATGTCAGCCACACAGTTCTCCAAATCCCACTGCTTCCTGCTCTTCTCTGTGGGTCAGACGTGTTCCTCTTCTCAAACAGGAAACCGCCTGTTTGCTACACCCCAGAACTCAGCGGAGTCTACACCATATACATCGACAGAGACCCCAGCCAGGGAGTGCTGGTGTACTGCGACATGACCACCGATGGAGGCGGGTGGATCGTAAGTGTTTCCATCGGTGAGACAGAGGGGCACGGGTGGAAGATCCTGGTTCAGACAGTAATCCAGTCCAGGCATTTGTTCCAACTTCCTGAATTTGCTCAATGGCAAAATTGGTTTTGCAAGCAGAAAGAACTCAATCAAATGAGTCTAATCCTGGTTCATTTTGAGTTCTTGGTTTTCCAGGAAACACAATGGCCTGACGGATTGTACTGCAGGAAGTCCTGGGACTTACAGGATCGGAGGGGAACCTGGAAGATGAGTTCTGATTCTGTAAGCCTTTCAAAAGAGCACAAAAAACAGTAATCCTTCAAAGCTATTGCCAGATAAAAACCATTAAATCTGTTTATGTTTTTTTGTTTATTTTTTATCTGCCCATAGAAATAGTGTTGGAACAGTTTCATTTACTACAGTCATTTAAATTTCCAAAATGATGGCATTTTAAAGATAAACTATAAACGTTATTTATTTATTCATTTATTTATCTGTTTTTTGTCTGTCCCTTGTCTGTCATTCATCTCAAACTGGGCCCATTCTAAACAAAAAAAAATGGTTTGTTTTCCAGGTTTTTGAAAGCCCCTCAAGGGCATGAGAATCATCTTAAATTCATACATTTTTCAAACTTCTCGGAGCCTTCTTTTTAATATCCCAGTGTGTCAAGCTCTCAGCACTCAAGGGAAATTAGTCTAATCCCATGTTTATTTTTTCAAATCAGGTTTTCCTGAGATGCCAGAATGGCTTGACAATTTCTACTGGAAGTGGCATCTGGCCTGAGCCTGGCATTTGGGAACCCACAAGATGAGTTCTGTTACCTGCAGTGTTATGGGAAGAGCCCAGAGAACAGTATTCAGTAAAACTATTGCACTGTAAAAATACCATTAAATCAAATGATGCCATTTTTGGGAGCTTTTATTAAAAAGCAGTTTAGTGTTGCTAAATGTTCTTCAAGTCCTGAACTGAAATTTCAGTTTTTGGAGAAAATTTAATGTGACTGATATAATGTAAGAGAATTTAATTAAGGTCATTAAACATGAGTCAATGAATATTCAGCATTTTAAACTTAATTTATTATAACCCAATAAACTTTCTTCTTCCAAACTGCAGATGTCAAACATTGTTCACCAAATAGGTTTAATCAAAAATATTCTTCTGCTCAAAACTTGTTTTAATGAATATATAGATGCCTGTCTGTTAACATCAGTTTTTGAAGATAACTAAACAGTGTTTGGTTATAATTTCAGCAGTAATGATGAAGGGCCTAAAAACTTATTCCTGATGTCAAACAGACCCAGTTTTTTTTTTCCAGGGTTCTGTGTTCTAGTCCTTGATTTTGCAACCCTAAATCAATTTCGTGAGTAATTAAAAGAGTAATTAGCAGATTCAGAGGCCATATTGCAAAAAGAGCTCTGTACAGACATAGATTCAGAAAAGTGAAGCATTTGCATGGACATCTCATGTACAGTTGACCTGTATATCAACATAAAATGAACAAAATTGTGTTCTTAAAATAATGCAATGTAAGTTAAAGATGGGGAAACAGCAAGAACAGTATATCATATCAGATGTGCCATTTTGAAGAATAAATACATTTTTTTCACTGAAATTTGAACATTGGTATTGAATTTTTCTCCCTCCGTTTGACAGCTATTCTCAGGAGGAATACATTTAGTATTTTTGTTTTTAGTGGTTTTAGGTTTTTTTTACCTCAGTCAAAAACATGCAGGTCCTCATAATAGGAACACCCTATTCCTCAATCTGTGTTTGAGTCCCTGGTTTGTGACCCTGTGATGGATTATTCCTGTTCCTTTTTTTCAAGTTCTCCTGCTTTTTTCCTCTGTTTCAATGTTTCTGTCCATTTCAGCTAGCCTTTCATTGACCATCAATATGCCTTTATACGCCAATGGATGAAAAATCTCTCCAAAATAGTTTCCTCTTGTGTTCCAGTTTAGAATCTACTTTTCTGAAAAGTCTGCTTCCTTCCCCAAACTCCATGCTGAAAAGGACCACTCCAGTTCTCAAGATTCACCTTTGTGAATTCACCTGCTAGTCTAACGAAAATGATTTGTAGCAGATCCCTGAGCTGTATGAGGGGAACAGGCACCATTCTAAATGACACATGGCCCATGGTTTGAAATCATTTTTTGAAGTCAGTCAAACTTAACCCCAAAGACCACTTTGCCTCGTGTCTTACAAACTCAGCCTGGGCCCATTCTCATTTGCTGTTACAGCACCCTCCATAATTATTGGCACCCCCTGGTTAAGATGTGTTAAAAGATTTTCTTAAATTCAATTTTTGAGATTCTCAAGCAGCTCTCCACTGAAAATTGCAGAAAAATGTAACCTTGCCTCAAGCCTAAATTTTAAGGGAAAAAAAAAAATCCCTGACTAAGAAATAATTATTTTTCATAAAATCACCTGTTACCTGCATTGGCACCCCTAACAATTCCTAGAAATAAATTTTTGATGGAAAAGTAGTTCATTTCTACAAATTTACAAAGTTGAACTGAAAGAGTATCTAGGAACATTTAATTAGTAATTCATCACTTCCTGTTTCCTGGGGTATAAATATGACGTGACACAGAGGCCATTTCTCTTATCCACTCTTCAACATGGGAAAGACAAAGGAACACACCATTCAAGTAAGGCAGATGTGTGTCGAAAATCAAGCTGGCAATGGCTACAAGAAAATAGCCATGAACTGCACCAAATGCCCATATCTACTGTCAAGGAATTAAGCAGTTTAAAACAACTGGAACAGTGGTAAACAAGCCTGGACGAACTGAGGTTTTTTTGCCAACACTGCAGATGTGAGGAGGATGGTAAGAGAAAATAAAAAGTTCTCCAAAATCATTGTTAAAGAATCAAAAAATGGTAGCATCTTGGGGACACAAAGTCTCCAAAACAACCATCAGTTATTATCTACATGCCAACAAGCTGTTTAGGAGGCATGCACAAGGCCTGAGCAAACCTTTTTCAAGGGCCCAATCATAAATGACAAAACGTCTGGAGTTCGCTAAGCGGTACTGGGACTTCAACTGGGACCGTGTGCTTTGGTCAGATGAGACCAAGATAGAGCTTTTTGGCAACAAACACTGAAGTGGGTCTGGCAATAACACAAAAAGATGAGTATGCAGAAAAGCACCTCATGCCCATCTGTTAAGTATGGGGGAGGATCTGATGCTGTTTGCCTGTTTCTCTTCCAGAGGGGGCTGGGAACCTTGTTTTCTCAATACTGGCATCATTTCAGCTGAAATTCAGGACATTTTAAATCAAAATCTGGTTTCTCTGTGTTCAAGATGGGTTTCACTGGGTCTTTCAGCAAGATAATGACCCTAAACATGGGCCAATTCTGTTTTATTTGGTTCACCAGACACAGAATCAAGCTGGACTGCATGGCCATCATCAGTCCCCAAATTTCATGCAACCCCATTGAAAACCTGTATAGCTGAAGAGGAGAGTGCAGAATATAGGACCCAGGTCGCTGGATGATTTAGAGAGATTTTGCAAAGAGGAATGGTCGAAGATCTCTCTTTCTGTATTCCCCCATCTTGTGAAACATTATAGGAGAAGATTTTGCATGTTTTGTTGGCAAAAGGGGGTTGTACAAAGTCATTAACATCAGGGGTCCTAATAATTAGGCACACATGATTTGATGCAAAAGAATTATTTCTTAATGTGATTTTTTTTCCACTGAATAAATGCACAAACATTATAGGTTGGATTTTCCTCTTTTTTGTCATTGTAGTCCTATATTATTTAGAAAAAAACTGAATTTATTAGAAGCTAAAGAACACATCTTAACCAGGGGTGCCAATAATTATGGAGGGCGCTGTATATCGGTGTCTGTAATTGTGTGGAGACTGCACTGCGATGAACATGGTGGGCCAGGTGATGAGGGAACTTCACATCTATCCTGGACGATGGGGTTAGAAGGCTGTATGGAGCTGTACTGTCATGCCCTCAAGCCCAGTTTCACACAAAATACTGCTTCAGGAAATGTGGCACTGCATGTCAGATAACCAAACTATGAATAATTTACAGATTTTACCGAGTGTGACACATTTTAGAACAGTCTGACATCAAAATAAAAACATCTCGAGAGTACGTGTCCTGATTCCGATTCCCGGTGGGCCGTAATGTCAGCTGGTATTTGTTGTCGCTCATAAATCAGTTACTTAATTAAACAAGTTTTTCGTGTGCTAACTTCACCTCACCTGGTCTCTTGGATTTGAATTGGATCTTGACACCAAAGTGAAGATGGAATTCTGCAAGCCCTCGAGCTCACCAGAACCAGAGATGCAGATTACTACTTCATACGTGTAAAGACTGAGGTTACTGAACAGTACTCTTTCCCATGACGGCCATTACTATCTGCTGAAGACAGTCGAGAACAGAGTCATAAGATGACCGAGTCACTCTTATGATCTGGCCGCAGACCTGCCGAGCTCCAACTTTTCTCGCAGTGAATCATCTATAATCAATCAAGTTTGTACAGATAAAGCCTACAGCACATTTTTCATGCAAGAACATGCTCATTCAAACTGATAAAAAACCGGAATACAATAAAACACAATTAAAGATTAATCTTAAAAAAACGAAATGCAAGGATGTTGGATTAGCACAGATGGGTCCAACCAACTGAAAAAATTAAGGTAAGTACATAAAGCTGATAAAAAAAAGTGTGTACACTCCGAATGGAGGTTACACAAGAGCTTTCAAAAGAGTTAGCAAGCAGATATTAAACACATGACAGTTGGAGCTTGTGTAAGTTCATACGGTAGTTAGTTCCATCCATGAATCGTTTAAGAACTGAAGCCTTCTTCACCGTTTCTTGTTTCAACCGTCAGACAAGGTGTTCTTGGCTAAATGTGAGTTCTTGCTCTCTCTCTCTCTCTCCCTCTCTCTCTCTCTTTCTCTCCCTCTCTCTCTCTCTCTCCTTCCCCCTCTCTCTTTCTCTCTTCAGGCTTAGACAACATCCAGAGAATTGCATCTCAAGGCCGATACGAGCTCAGGATTGACCTGAGAGATGGTCAGGAGTCCGTCTATGCTGCTTACGATAAGTTCGCCCTCGGAGACGCCAAGAACCTCTACAAGCTCCGGATAGGAGAGTACAATGGCACAGCAGGTGAGTACGCAGTCATGTGTGTCAGTTTGAGTGTGTGTGCATGTGTGTGTGCGTGTGTATGCTTGTGTATGTGTGTTTGTGCGCGTGTGCGTGTGTGTTTGTGTGACTGCTCGAATGTTAGTGTGTGGGAGGCAGTGCTTTTGTAGGTTTGATCCTGAGGGAAACTGCCTCCCACACATGTGACTTGATCGATAACCGTAAAATGTCAGTCAGCACAAAAATCACCATCATTTCACTGCGTCCCCGTCAATAAAGGACGAGTGCTGTTTAGTGTCCTTCCTGTGACTTAGACACTGTTTGTCTCACTTTATTTGTCTTTTCCCTGATGAGAAGAATCTCATCTAACAGCATGAAACCCTTGTACACAAATCTTAAATGACATAAAGCTGTGATGTATGATCCAGCAAACAGCTTCATTACTGGATTAGAGTGAAGAGTCGTTATGCCTACAAACGATGCTCGAAGAATAAACCGCTGTAATTGACTGGCCTGGGGTGATATGCTCTTCAATATCCTTCACACACATGTAAGATTACTTCAGAACTATGGAAGCAATTGTCTTCTTTTTCTGTTTTGGGTGGCATATTGGTGCCTGCTGTTTGTGTTGTTAATTTGGTTTGTTTTGCTTTCTTTTGTTTTCTTTTCTTTCTGTTAGCGTTGTACTTGGCTGGGACTCGTTGGCTTGGCTCGCACTGTCGTCACGCTTTTTGTGTTTGCTGTTTCTTTACTTGGCACACAAGGGACTAGATTCACTGACACAGATTAAACCTCACGCTGGGTGAATTTCAATTTTCAGTCAGGGTTCTCAGTGAAAAACTCAATTCAGTCCTAAGCTGCAGCTGGATTTGTGAAAATGGCCAATGAAGTAAAACTAGGCCTTTAGCTCAAGAAGCTGTTCCATGTCTCGCTGTTGCCCCCTGCAGGCGATTCACTGACCTACCATCAGGGACGACCCTTCTCCACGAAGGACAGGGACAATGACATCGCCGTCACCAACTGCGCGCTCTCGTACAAAGGGGCCTGGTGGTACAAGAACTGTCACCGAGCCAACCTCAACGGCAAATACGGGGAGTCCCGGCACAGTCAGGTGAGGCCCTGCTTTGATGGGGGAGTCCCGACACAGTCAGGTGAGGCCCTGCTTTGATGGGGGAGTCCCAACACAGTCAGGTGAGGCCCTGCTTTGATGGGGGAGTTTCAACACAGTTAGGTGAGGCCCTGCTTTGATGGGGGAGTCCCGACACAGTCAGATGAGGCCCTGCTGTGATGGGGGGAGTCCCGGGGTCAGGTGAGGCTCTGCTTTGATGGGGGAGTTTCGACACAGTTAGGTGAGGCCCTGCTGTGATGGGGGAGTCTCGACACAGTCAGGTGAGGCCCTGCTGTGATGGGGGTGTCCCGACACAGTCAGGTGAGGCTCTGCTTTGATGGGGGAGTCCCGACACAGCCAGGTGAGGCCCTGCTTTGATGGGGGAGTCCCGACACAGTCAGGTGAGGCCCTGCTATGATGGGGGAGTCCCGACACAGTCAGCTGAGGCCCTGCTTTGATGGGGAGTCCCGACACAGCCAGGTGAGGCCCTGCTTTGATGGGGGAGTCCCGACACAGTCAGATGAGGCTCTGCTTTGATGGGGGAGTCCCGACGCAGTCAGGTGAGGCCCTGCTTTGATGGAGGAGTCCCGACACAGGTGAGGCCCTGCTTTGATGGAGGAGTCCATGTGTGATTGAGTCGGACCTGGGTCACATACAGTACACTCATTGGACTCAAATACTTCCATGTACTTTTATTAGTTTATTGGAGGCTGTGAAATACTCTCCAAAAGTGACAACCTCACCTTCTGCTGCTCTTGTATGACTCAGTTGGACCAGGCAAAACCAGTCGAGTTCAGAAAAGTTTTGCAGACGTTTATGATCCAACTCAACCCACAGTTGATAAAACCAAACAGTGGCCAGTCCTCCTCAGGAACAGGGTGGGGTTAAGGGCCTTGGGAAAGAGATCTTATGGTGGCTGTAGAGAGGCTTGAACCATCAACCATCTGACTCCCAGTCAAACACCTGAATCGATCGGTTATTGGTCAAAAGTTAAACCTTTTGAACAGTTTTTGACATTTTTTGACCCATGTGAGTCCAACTGGAAGGGGGGGGGCAGTGTCCCAGTTTCTCCTCCCAGAGTCAAACTCCAGAGTAAGAGATCAGTCTTTGGCCTGGGGCACTATCTGCCTCAAAACCCACCCCCCTCAACTGCCCCCTCCCACCCAACAATGCAGCGCAGCCCCCTCCCCCCACAACCCTCAGTCATTTACCTCATTTATCGTATCTCTAAGAACCTCAGCTGTGCAAATCTATGAATTAGTCAATACTATTAATCAGCTGAGTAACTGAATGCAGTGTTTCTGAACTGCAAGCCTCGACACAGCGCGGTAATTGTGTCATTTTACAGGGGGAGATAATGATGTATTTCGGCTGTCGCTGGGCCCTACAGCAATGAGCGCAGTTTATGCTAAATGCTAATGCTAATGCCGGCTGTTCACTCATTTTCAGAGAGGAACTTTCCCACTGCTTTACTCTCCAAACTGACAGATGGGACGCCATTAACATAACAAATGATTTATGAAACGATGGCATCTTTTTTTTTCTAAAAAAGTAGGTTTTGGAGGTAAAAAATTGATTAGAGGACATTCGTGAATACATTATTAATGTGTTCCTGACAATGCAGCTCTTTGAGTTATGAGGTTTACCTACTTTGTGTTGGTCACACGTTCACGGTTGTCTTGCCTTGGGTGAGTTGGGTTTAAAGGAGCCGGCTTTACTCTGGGTGGTGAGAGACCTAATGCTCTAACTCTCAGTGCAAAACCAGGGAAATATATTGAATCAAACTCAAGAAAAAGATGTATTGCTTTGGAAAGAACTGTCCTTTTCTCAAGTGTAGGTGGCTGTAGAGGTAAAAATGACCTGCAATTGAAACTAGAAATGTCATTGAGGAAACCATCAGGAATGAGTGAGGCGGTAAAAAAAGTGTGCACAAGAACAGTCTGGTATTAAATTTGTCTCCCCCGTCAGTACGGCTGCACCTGAAATATAAATCCAATAAAATGCTCTCTGGGGCTGGGCCACGTCAATGTCAGCACTGCGGTGATCTTGAGGTGATTTACACCAGTGTTATTCACTCCTGCCCTTGGAGAGAGACGAGATGTGCTGACTGCTGTTGTTACTCGGCTCTGAGATGAAGAGTTAAAGCGACTCCTCGCCCAGTTGCATCACCTGGGCTCTTGGGTCTGAAATGTACTTTTTATTTATTTTATTATTTTACTTTTATGGCAAAAACAAAACCTAACCCAGTGGTAGTCTGGAGGCAAGTGATGAAATTCATAGTTATGGGCCACCTGGTCTCTGCTTAATCTGATTTCCTTGTGCTTGATCTGGTATGTGAACAAATGTCGAAGACTTTTGTCATTATTGTGAAGCGTTATACAGCAATCTGACATATCTGAGTGAGTTTGTGTTGGTGTACAACAGAGATCATCTAGCCTCGGTCCTCAAAGTGTTATGATTCTGTCAGTTTGCCATGTCTGTTCTGTTTTGCCATGTTCTGTTTAGTTTGTTCCATGCCATGTTTTGTTTCTGCCATGTTTTGCCATTACCCATATTTCTGTATTTAGTCCGGTTCATGTTTTCCACCATGCCCTTCTTTGCACTTTGTCTCCCCTGTCTGGTCTTTTGTTACTACAGCTCATTCCCCAGTCCTGCGTGTCACATGCTTAGGTGATTTAATGGTTTCTGGGTTTCCACCATTCCTTCTAGTCTCGTTTGCTTCCTTCACCTTACTTTACTATTTTACTAACCCATACTAACAGTTTATTATTTTGTTAAGATACTAACCAAGACTAACATTGTGTGTGTATATAATACTAACTTACTAACGAGCAGCAGGGATTGTATAGCTGCACTTACTAATTGATTAACTAGCTCTCAGCACTCGCCCTATTTTAGTCTCCGCCTCTTGCCTTCACTTAGTCTTTGCTGCAATTCAGCGGATCCTCCGCACCTGCTCCACTCTGTCCTTCCTCTCATTATCTGTGCACGTTAGAACTCCCTAACCGGAGCTGTATGTTTTGTCATAGGCTTGTCTCATGATCCCTGTCCACGTTTTGGCAGTTGCCTATTTTATGTGATTAGGTTCTCCCTCATGTTCCCTCCTTTGTAATCAGTCTGACTTCTTGCACTTGTGTCTTGTTAAGCATGTGACTTCCCATGAATGTATATTAGGAGTCTTTTCACAGCCAGTCCTTTGTCAGAACGTTCTCCTTTGTCTGCTTGTGCCACGCTTCTCTCGCCTTGTTTTCATAGTGATTACCTTTCTGACTGGACCGTCCTTGTTTTTCGATTTTTGCCTATTCCCTGTACTTTGCCACATTCTCAGTGCATCGAACCTCTTTTGTCTGACTACGATTTTTGTTATTGGTGCCCTGTTTACGGTTCTGGATTTCGCCCTTTGGATTCAGATTTTTTTGGATTGTGGACATTGTACCGTTGCCTGCTCTGTTGGGGGTTTCCCCCCTTCAGAAATAAAGCCTCCATTTTTGCATTCACTGGTTCTCGCTTCTGGTTCCTGGCGTAATCCTCACACAAAGGCAAAGCACTGCTAATTTACCACCTAGGAGTCCGGGCTGGTGACAGTCTGGCTAATCAGAAGCACTAATTCTTCAGTTAATTCGTTAATAACCTATGAGAAAAGAGTTGATGATATCTGGTGTACAATCTAAAGCCAATTAGTTCAGTTGAGGGTAATCAGAACTTCAGGACCAGCACAGCAAACCTTACTCGAGACTAAGAGTACTGTAGTATTTAATTAAACTCAAATCCTGAACAGAGAATCATTCTTATCACTGCTGATTAAGTCAAAGCCTTGATCTCTGTATTGAGAATGACATGCTGATCATTAGAAATACTGGCATTATTGACTTAAGTCTCGCTTAATGCAGAATTTGAAACCACATGCAGCTCCACAGTTAGCCATTAGCTAATAACGTGAGCAAAGGCCTGACGTGACCTGCCTAGCCCAGCGTGCGCTCATTGTGAAGGCCTGTGTTGACTGAGCCTGCCGCCAGTAATCATTAGTACATCCTGATACTCGATCTCCATTCGCTCTGCAGGGTTATTCTGTTCCATCCTGCGAGTTCCTTTGAACAGTGAAAATACTTCTGTTCATTTCTGTTTGAATTATAGCTCATACAGGAGCCTGTTGAGAGATTTTTCTGCCAATTTGAACTACCCATCTTCTCTTCAGCTCTAGATTGTTAGTTATATTGACAGCTGAGACTGTGGACTGGAAATATTCATGATTTACAGCAGGTCCATCGGTATGTTTTTTTTTTTTTTTTTTCTACACTGAATATTTACTGCCCAGCCAAAAAAAAAAAAGTCACCACCTGGATTTAACTCAGCAAATAGGTAAGATCCTTCCATTGGATAATTACCACAGTGATTAATATGTTTCAGCTGGCAACAAGTTATGTAACCCTAACTGATGCAGTGTGTAGCTTCTTGTTTCATGTCAGACTGCGTTTACTCGTGCCATTTACTGCTTGGATTTCGCATTAATTCGCAGTGGCCATAAGATTGGGGCATCCAGCCACGTGCAGGGGGATGGGAGTGCCACAGGCACGAGCCATTGCCAAGTTATCACGAACAGCAGCGCGTTTATGCGTGAACAAAGTACGCATGTGGCGATAAATGTCAGATCGCACATCTCCGTGTGGCTCTGAAACAAACGCCTCATGTCGGTGTCTTGCGCCGTTGAGCAGTTTCCATTGAAGTGAATGGGTGGCCATTTTTGAAAACCCTATAAATTAGCGCTAAAAGATATCGGATCAGTCCTTAGACTCAAGTACTCGCCAATACTGATGCTGGCATTTACGACACTGGTAACGGAATCGGAACAACTCATAACTGAAACTACTACAAGTGGGTCAAGAACTGTCCGATGCATTATTAAAACCTGGAAGGATAGTGGTGAATCATAATTTTCCAGACAGAAAGGTGGTTGGAAAAAAAATCTTGAATGATAGTGATTGGAGATCACTTGAGTGTTCGGTGAAGTCATATCGTAAAAAATCAACAGTAGAACTCACAGCTATGTTTAATAGTGAAAGTAAGAGCATTGCCACTTGCACCATGTGAAGACAACTCAAGACATTGGGATTAAACAGCTTTGTAGCCTTAAGAAAACCACTTCTCAGTGAGGCTAATCAGGATCATAATTTGATATGCACCACCATAGCGAGTTGCTAACAGTGTCTCCAGCTTTTAAAGCTGACAAGTTTTTTTTTTTTTTCTTGTTGTGATCTCATGTTTTGCAATGAGACTAATTTACCCTCTGGGGAGATTGTGCTTAAATTGCACATTAAATAAATGAGGGTAAAAGTGAATGAAATCGGTTTACTTGCCCCCTGCTCCAGTCGTCGGTCTGTAGCTAAACAGTGTGTAAAAGTAATCAACAAGGACAGTTACCTAATTCTGCTGCCCAACGGCCTATTTCCTGAATGCCTACTTTCATTCTGTTCAAGTCTGTCACGCGGGAGATCTAACAAATTTGAATCTCAGAATGTTCATGTTGGCAAGTTTGCTAAGCTAAAAGGGCTTACTCATCCCCTTTGTACTTAATTTATATCTGCATCTCACTTAAACAAAGTCAGCATTCATTAATTTCTCTCGTTGAAACTTCAGTATGAAAAGTTAAATAAATGTTGTTCTAGAGGCAGTGAGATCTTGGATAGTTTACACCACAATGTGGCAAAATGTGGCAGGACTCAGTACATTTTTTTCAAGAAACTTATTCACCCATGAGCACATTTCATATTTATGAAGCCAGGATCGCACCTGTCTGTTTTGGATTTGCGAATATTCTTCCAATGGCTTATTTTTCAACCAGTAACTATGCTTGTGTCTTGCTGTAGAATCATTTTGAACGGTTGAAATTTGTGATTGACGGCTCTGGGTATCCCCGCTCATCATTGGCCAAAAATGCCATCCTTTGCAAGTGTGCTGGTTGGTGCCATATTGCATTGTTACCTAAAACCTTAATTGCCATTACATTTTAATGAACTATTGAATTTTGTTGTATATTTTCAGGCAATATACTGTATGTTTAACTTCCTTTTACAAAAAACCCAGTGAAAAAGATTGTATCTGAATGGATACGCATCTGATTAATCACCCTGTTCTACAGCCTAGTCTCTGTACAGTGGGAACAGAGTAATTGGAACCAGCTGACCAGAAATCAGCAGGAACAGGCACATTTTTGGACTGTATCACATGTGCTTATGCCATGGTTTATGTTAAATGAATAATGGCCAAAACAAGAACTTTGAATGTAATTCATGTAAAGACAAAGGCTTTCTTGACATGGTAACAGCTCTGGTGGAATATGGCCGCCGTTACCAAGCAAAGTCTCACTTTTCTTCTTCTCCTCTTTCTTCAGGGAATCAACTGGTACCACTGGAAGGGCCACGAGTTCTCCATTCCGTTCGTGGAGATGAAGCTGAGGCCTTTCAACTACAGAAGCATTAGCAGCAAACGGAGGCGGTCCGCTCCTCTATAATCACCCCACCGGTCCTCTGCCCCCAAACCCTGCTAGCTATTCCTATTTTTACACTGGAGGAAGTGCAGAGCTGTGTAGCTTTTCCGGTAAAGAGGGTGCATGGAGAGATGACTATAATGTTGGGGAAGTCGACCGAGGCATGGAAGTGAGACAAGCTGGTTTCAACACCATTTCGTTTTGTGTCAAATGCTCCATCATGAAGATGGAAGGGGTTAGATGGGGAGAAGCTGGACGTGGAGGTCAAATAAGCTAAAATTGAGTGTATCGCACCCGCTTAGAGAGCTTAGCTTTCTTCCCCCCTCCTGCCTTTAAAAACAAATTTTAACAAAACAGTATATGCCCTTAAAGAACTGAGATGTTTCTATTTTTATAACGAAGTATAATCGAGTCCTGCTTTCTTCATGAGGTTCTTTTTGGCCTCTTTCTCAAGAGTCTGAAGTCATCTCCAGTTTTTTTTTTAAATTATCATTATTGCACTGAACAAAAATTAATTTGTTCCTCTCCACAATAAGCTGAGCCTTGGCTCAAGTTAGCATTTAGCATTTCCTGGCTGGCCGCTTCCATAGGAAGTATATGTGTTATTATTTATTTATTTAATTATAATTGTATGTCATTTCATTTGTTGCTTGTATAGATTTGAGCATTTAAAACTTGTCATGAGAGTGCCATAGCAAAAAGAAAACTAATCCCAATGAATGCGAATGAACTGAATGATGTATTATAAGAGTTTTTTTTTTTTTTTTTTGAACGCACTGAACCTTTCAGTATACACTCCGGTACATATACCTTCGATATGAGCTTGGTTGGTTGGTTGGTACTTTTTTGGCGGCTACACTGTCATTCACCAGGACTTTCTTTATTTACTATTCACATCGACTCGTCTGCCAAAACTTGCTGTCAAAAATTGCATATATTTACAAAGCGACAAATTAAAAAAAAATCATTGGAACTAGTCAATTTTGGGAAAGAAAAATACTTCAGTTAAGTACAAGTCTGCAAAAAGTTACAGTATTCGCACGACAGGTTACTGACCAGCATCTGACATTCAGAGTGGCACATCATCACATCTGACTTCAGTAGATAGAGTTTCGAACTGAACTAAATGAGCACGCGAGGATTTTTCAATCAGTCCTGAACGCAGACCAGGACGGTAATTTCATACATCAGCTGACGTCGTTGACGTTTCTTCCGCAGGTAATTGCAGTAATCAAATACAGCCAGGCCTAAACAATGGCTGCCTCATCTTTCATTGGTTTTTTGACCTGCCTTGCATCATTACGCAAGTTTATTTATTTATATTTATTTATTTATTTATTTATTATTTGTTTGATGCAGTTTTAGCTAGGTTTAATTTGACTGGATGTGTCAATTGAGTTTATCTTGTTAGCAGTTGATTTCATGCCATAACTGAGTGTAAATGTATTTAGAGGGCCGCTCTTTTGAAAAGTGATGTGCGGTTTTCCATCACAGTCAAAACTTTCGTAACCATAGTGACAGGCTGCTCCTCTCTGTCCTTTAGTAGAATCTGAGAAGACAGCCATGAATTTGTGTTTCAAAGTGTACTTATAATTTAGTCTTCTGTAACAGCACCAATAATTTAGTTTTATTTGATATTTGCATGTAATTCTTTTCCTGCAATCAGTTGGTTGCATTTAGGCAGTTCATAATAAAATATTTGTGTTTTTTGTGCGATGCTGCATTAGCATTTAATATGGCTGAGGTTTGGCCAGTCAAGGCACTTTACTGGAGAGCCACTTCAGAATTAGAGACCTTTTCATGATTATGTTCCTCCTGTTTTGTATTTCTGTTGCTGGTTTACAATGGAGTTAAACCAAAGATTATTTGTGTGGGGTAAAATCTGCACTGAAATGAATGGTAACCATAGTAAATATTTAATGCCCAGTATGACCTTTAAAAGTCAGAGGGGCAGAAACACCAGCAATTTTCTTTAACACACACACACACACCCACACACAAAACTTGTCAGAGTTTGTCGATGCTATTGCCACACTGCTATCACTCACACGAACCATGTACAGTTTTAAATTGTTATACCCTGAGTATTTTGAGTAGCTCTTGTATCGTTATAAAATACAGTATGCATAGGATAAGCTCTCCATTAGATCTATCCATTGGCAGAAGGACTCCTGTGCCAACCTTATCTGCATTTAAACAAAGCACAAAAAAGTAAAGACATTGCATTACTCTGGGGTAGCAAAGGGTTCCAGCACAGTTAAGCCCTCTGTGCATGAGTCACATGACTTCTCTTCAGACAAAAAATATTGCCAACCCAAAAAAATGGCAATACCACTCACGCTTTTGTTTTGGCTTTCTTGAAAAATTCTGAAAATGACTCCTCCACAACTCTCATCCCGTTTCTCATGCTGCAGAAGAACATTAAATGTTTCAGAACTCGTTTGGCGAACAGCTCACAGGCAAGTGATTGACAGTCACTGCCTGACTTTATCTATTCTGCAGCTCATGAAGTCTTAGCTTCCTGCTACCGACTGAAGTCAGTTTGACTTTGATGGCAATGCTGGAATCACTCTTTGATCTCAGAAAAAATTATTCTCCGTCACCTATGATAAGAGAGAGCAAAATTTGTAGATTAGCCCCAGTCCCAACCTCTTGAATCTTAAGCATTCTACACCAGCATAGTGTTCTACTGTTGTAGCCCATGTAGCATTTAAAAAAACTCGGATTTTTGACTAGTAAATTGTAACAGGTAGACCTACATGTTCATATTTACATTGTAGACATGCAATATTTACATTGTATTTGCATTTTTCAGCGTAAGTTTTATATTATTATTTTATAAAGAAAACCGTCCTGTTTTGGCACTGATAACAGTAGTTTTTTTGAACTAGCTGGGACACATTACATCCATCTTACTCTGCTGAAAAATGCATTAAATTCATCGCAATGCAGCTTTTGAATTCTTTATCAGTCCGACGTGCATGCACAGTGCATTGCCCGATCTCACAGCTCTGAGGATATGGATAGAATTTTCGAACGAAAAGGAATTTATTATTTTGGCATTATTTAAACATCTGGATTTAAAATTCAACCTTTATAAACCTTTATAAAACTTTATAAAGTTATTTACTAACTCTAATTACATCCATTATAATTGAAAACATTCCATGACGCTTCAAGCTTCAGGAGACCAAAGGTTGCCTCAAATAGTTTGTTTCAAGTGTGCAACATTGAATCGCGCCTGTAAGTGGCTTTGCTGGATTACTTTAGTTAGTACAAACTGTTCTAAAGCTCTTTTAGATCACATTCTCACGCATGTTCAGCTATAAGTGTACACTCCATCCTTCAACACTGGAGTGTGAAAGGCTCATTCAATATCACGTATCTCTGTCATTGTCTGATTACGATTAATCCAATCTGAGCATCATCACTTCTGGTGCCCAGCCAGTAGATGTCAGCGATGAGCAGACACAAGTGTCTTGTTTGTTTATTAATCAGCAGAGGGAAATGATATTCATGAACTCGCAGCAATTACGGACTGTAACATCTCATCCACCTGATAACAACGAACAAATGAGTCCTTAATTGTGTTTTGGCTTCTTGGCACACACGATTATGGCTTGGAAATGTGTTTTGTAGAGCAGGTTAAACCACGTTTGTGATTAATCTGAAGGAAAGGGAATCACTGGTGTGTAATGTAATGTTCTCAGTATAAAATTAGATTATTAGAAAAGCTTTTGAAGTTTTTCTTTTCTTTCTAGAAATGTATTTGACTCTTAACACAGAACAACATGATTATGTGTAAAACCTACTGCAAGCATCTGCTTTTGGCGTTAGTTAAAGAAAGTGCATCTCATCTCAAATATGTTTTAATTTCCTCAACAAGGAACACCTTTGAACTAAATGAAAAAAGTGCTATATATTAAACTGACCTCTAGAGGGCATCCTCTGCGGGGCATAATGCATTAGGAGCGTGTTTCTTCTTTTGTTCTCTTTAATAACCCTAGCAGATTGTGGTATGTTTGTACAGGAGTCATGATAGGGCTTCTTATTACAACTATTATTTTGTTACTTCAGACTTATTTATTATTTTCAATATTGTTTTCAGTGCTGGTTTGGTATTATAGCTGCTAGCATTTTTAAATATTGTTTTGTTTTCATGTAATTTTTAGCTCAAAGCTGGGAAATTACGAAAGTGATTTTGAATATAATCCTAACTAAACTACTTTTTGTGGAGTTTTTGAAAGGGATACGAATCCCAAACATGACTAGCTTAAATGGTTCTATCCCTAATTATTTTAATGACTGCTAGATTGCAAATTAGTCGTGACCATCCTGGTTTGTGTTAATTCATTCCCACCATTACCAAACCCGTACTTAAGGATCAAGAAATAGCCATTATTGCTGGATGGTTTATTTTTGTTACATATAGTAGTCTCTTATAAAACACTTGAGGTCAGGAAATTGCTTGTTACCCATAGAATCACCCCTTCAGGGTGATAATGGAATCTGTGCTCGAATGGTTTTACTCTCTCCTTAAGTCTGACCTTAATATTAACCTCCCTAATGCAGCAGGGAGGTAGAAGTCTGTTATTATGCTTTGGTCATGGCTGAAGTGTATTTTCCAGAAATCTGCTGATAACTTCTGTGGTATAAGATCTTTCAGTATATTTACTTAGTTAACCATTATCTTCTTGTTTATGTGCTCACCACATGTTTAATAATGAATACAGTTTTGTTCAGAATTTTGAGAAAGATGTCGAGATTAATGATGGATCTATGTAATGTACTGGGGCATCATTGACGGCGGACTCGGTCTACTGTATCGAGCTCCTGCGAAAAGTCTCTGCTAACTTCACGCAATACTACGTCCATCTTGGCAGTTTTTACTGTTTTTTTTTTCATGGAAAAAATAACAACAATGATGATTAGAAATGTATTTACAGGAGATATGGACTCTTTGTAAAAACTGGGCTTTTCGTATGAGATACTGTATGTATAGCCTCCAGTTGACTGTTCAAGTGTACCAGTAAAGACTTTGCAAAGCATTGTGGTCTTGTCTGGGAGACACACTTGTTATTTGCTAGAAAAATAATAAAATAAATAAAGAAAGAAATAAAAACGATGACAGTAACCACTTCCTGCAAGGCTTACTCAGACTGCCGAGGAGGACAGAACAGATTAACTTGATGCTCTGTCAAATGCTGATTGATTGCAGTAATGAGCATCGGTCTAACCATTCTCTCACTGTACATTTAGTTCAGTATAAGTGAGCTAGACATTACAGTTAATATGTGAGTCTGTCTCGAAGCCTGGCATTGGAAGAAACAGAATACCTGCTGTATTTTTCAAGAGAAAAGCGGAATGCCCATTTATTTCTCCTGTTGTTCATTTGATGCTGCAAACAAAATGATTTAGAATGAAATTAACTCTTGCAAATGCCTTGCAAAACATACTAAATTGCTTTGGTAAAAAATAATAATAATAAAACGACAATGTATGTTTTGCCTCGCTAGCTGCAGACAACTTGCACCTCCCTCTCGCGACCTTACATCCCACAATGCTTTGCACTTTGGCAATGCAGTTCATGAAGTTACCTGCAAAAAAGTAATTGACTGTGAGAGCCACAGAGAGGAAGTATACCTTTTTACGGGCAGCAGAGTCGAAAGCCATCCAAACTGAGGATGGCGTGGCAGAGAGCCATATTTTGGCACGGTCCTCGGCTCGGTGATCGCGCTTTGTGACCGTTCCGAATTGAGAGACGCTCTAAACGGCTCGCCCAAAGAGCTCTGCAATTGAGACGACAGCCAGATTGTTCAGTGTTTTTTTTTTTTTTTTTTCTCCACCCATATGTTTCAGTGTCTGTCCCATAGTTAGCGGTTAGTGTAGCAGTCTTGACGGCCACAGCTCACTGAATCGGGGTTGGCTGATGAACACCTCCCCTAACAAGCTGTGGGCCGCGAGCCAGTTTTCTGATGTCTCTCTTTACCGTCGGCTTCTCTCGCTGAGCCGAAGCGAGTCCTACAAAGCCGCTGTCCCAGCCGTCTTTCCGATGTCGGCAAACACTGCAGTGTGAGGGGGGAAAAAAATTAAAAATGCGTGATGCAGATTTTGCTCCACTTTGAGCTGCTCTCTGTTAGCATCTCCGCACTTTAGCGACAGTAACCGAGTACAGAGGTCACCGCTCGGGTTCACTTTCAAGCAGGTTTTTTTTTTTTTTAACTGCGGGAGGGTGATACTCTGTCAATAGAAAGCCAATCAATATGGAGATATCGCACTCTCCTTGGCTGTCTTGCCAAGGCTTTTATTTTTGCTGAGGAATTGACTTTTGACTCTGTCTGGATTCTCCATGGCCCGCTGCTTTGACCTTGTCCTGTAAACACAGGACAAAACAGAATTAGGAATCTATTATTATGTTCTGTATGGTTTGTTTCTCTGTCTGTGTTGTGTCTTTACCTGCTGAGTAGCTATAGCCGTGTTCCTAAAACCGTCATTCCTTCTTTGCGGTTGGAGATGAGGGATTACGGTTATTGGCTGCGATCAGAACACGTAGTTTCCAGGATTAGCAGCACACATGAGATTGCTCAAGCGGAGTTCAGCCTCGAGAAACAGCGGGCTCCGGCCGATAACGTTTCATTAGATGGATAATCGTTATTAGCCTGCTCAGCAGGTTCACTTATCCGAGGCTTACTGCTTTTACGACACAGACGTGTTGTGACTTATTTGTTGCAGAAAGATTGATTTTTACGCCAAGGCAATTAACACAAGGAGCCAGCAGAGCCACAGCAGTGTATCAGCGAGATTGCAGATGGGAGAGCACTGCGTCAAGTTAAAGTTGGCGATGTCTGAACTTGCTAAACTATTTAAGAGAATTCAGCTCCTCCATTAATACATTTTAAATACCAGATGGGCTCTCAATGAATTTCATCTCTCCGCCTGCACCTTTCTTTTCTGACCTTTTCTGAAATGCTGTCCTTGATCTTTGACCTTGACCTGTGAAAATCTAATCACTTCCTAGTGTTGTCATATATGACCTCTCCACAAACTTTAATCAAAATCGGCTCTGAAATTTTTCTGCAATCCATCTTACTATGGATAGAAAGACAGAGAGACAGACAAACAAACAGGCGAAAACATTATCTCAATCCAACTCATTGTCAGAGGTAATAAAGGCAAAATTAGGGTGGTATTATACTGAAGCCTGTGTGCCACTTTCAGAAGTCCTTATGGTGATCAGAAACTCTGTCACTATTTCTTCTTCTTGTCCTGTTGATGTGTGCGGTGCTTCAAAAGCATTTTTACGCAGCACTTTTTTTTCATTTCTCTATCTCAAGGCTGCCCTATTTTCAACAATCTATCCTGATCAAAACATGACTGAGGCTCTTGCGTATTTCAGAGATGGTGAAAAATGTTTTTATGAAGGATTATACTTTCGCTCTGTGGCTCAGAGGAATCTGAAATTATCTGAATTTTGTATGACATGAAGGTGCTTATTCGGTGAAATCTTGAGTGGGGCGAACAGCAGGGAAGCCGTAGCGCCGAAAGACAGGATTCTGTTGGTTAATCTCGATATTAGTGTTACCCGTCAGATTAGTCGAGCTCTAGCTTGAATTAACACGTGTACTACTGTATAGGGCCTTTTTTTAATACATTTTCTACGCATTAATAAAATATTAAAACTGATCAGTCACGTCTTTGTGCCTTCTGTTCTTCCAGATGCGCAATTGTTTGTGCTCGTGCGCGCGCGCGCGCGCGTGTGTGTGTGTGTATGCACGCACGCATCCATGCTTTTCAGCACAGCTATCAAACCTGATTTCCAAGTCACTACATTTTGCTCATGAAAACATCACTCAAGCTGTGTAGGAAAGGCACAAAGGAAAAGTGTGTTAGATGTGCACCACTGAATTCAAACAAATAATTAGTCTATTCAAAGGCATTTTTACTCTTATATAGAGGAATGCATTAGCACTTCCGTAGTCTCTAAAAGCATTCATCCATACACACCCATGTCCTCTTTTCAATCTCTCTTTCTCCGATTGCTAGACTTCCTGGACCAGTTCTGTGGAAGCTGCTAAAGGGTTACAAAATGCCTTCTGCACTTAAGCCGTAAGTACCGTCAGAGGAATCTGCGGGCTCTTAAGAGCATTACGGGAGAGCGGCATAAGTGTAGTAAATGAAGAGCGCATCCATTATTGAAGATCTTCACAGAGCATTCCACTAGCATTAGCATAGCTCATTCCACCCCTCATCCAATCTGTAATCGCTGCATATTAGCGAATATTCCTTTCAGAATTTATTGAGGTGTTTGGTATTTTGTATAAAAAATGTTACCATTCAAAGGATTTGTTTGTACGTTTTTATACAGCCTTGTTCCTCTAATCACTGTCCTCCAGAGCTTGAAGGTTTTTCAAACAAACCTCACCTTTGAAACCATTCTGGCCAATCAGCAGCACTAATTGTTAATTTCATTGCCTGGAAGGAAGGAAAACCTGGACCAGATCTTGATTAGGAGGTGGATTTGAAGTAATGTTTAATAGCCTCTTTCCCTTTCCCCCGTCTCTCTCTCTCTCTCTCTCTCTCTCTCTCTCTCTCTCTCTCTCTCTCTCTCTCTCTCACACACACACACACAAACACACCAACACCCAGTGGAATTCTTTATTTAAATGTCGATATTAAATACGACCTCGTATAACTTTATGATTGAATTGAGTGTTCTTTCTCATAACCCGTGTTCTGTTTATTGCACTTCATTTTCTGATTCGATTTTGAAAAAGGAGAGTCAGCTATTTTGGCATACATGAGTGACAGGAAGGCGTTCGGCCAGATTTCGACAGCATGACAAGATTAAAGGTGACAGTCGCAAGCAGGAGCCAGCATCCAATATGAGCCTGAGTCAGTGGGGGAGTGAGCAGGGACTGTTCAGAGGGAGATAGAGAGGGACCCTACAGTATATGCAATCATTCCATTCTTAGTATTTGTTTTCTGATGTTACGCGTGTTCTTTGGCATGTTTTGACAATCTCAATGCACATAATGTCATGTCAATAATGCACTATGAATCTGTGTAACAAACTGACAAAGAGAGGGAGTGTAATGATGCGTCTTCTCAATTGTACTTGGACATGATTTTGATGAGCTGATTCAAATCCTACTGTCTAACCCAAACCCTGTTATTCTAAATCTCAACTGGTAGCAGCTGTGTAATGTAGCAGTCAATGCCACACTGATTTACTGTGTCGCACAAAATAAATGCCTTTCGTGTCTACACATACGAGGAGCTCAAAATCTGGTGTGTGTGCGTGTGTGTGTGTGTGTGTGTGATCACAATACCGTGTTCAGAATGTTATTAACTGAACAATGACCTAATACTAATGTGATCATCATTACTGGCAATTGGACAAAATGGAGTTCTAAAAAACTACATATAGAGTTTTAAAGTCACCGAAGAGCCAAGGATGTCGCTATCCTTAGCTTTTCTTTCCTCTTATTACTCTATAGTTCTCAATATTTTAGATTTAATTCAAATCACTGCACAGGAAATGTCAAAGAATTTCGCTGCCTGCCATATACTCAGCCGAATTTATTTAAAAGCGATGGATGCGAAAACTCTTATTGTGTCAGTCAAGAATATGCCAGGGGGCTTAACATTTAAGTCAGGAGCGTGAACTTTGTGAGGTGAAGCACACAATTTATGGTTAAAATACAAACTGTATGCTATATTCAAATCGCTGCACTGAAATTGTCAAAGCATTTTGCAGCCTGCCATATAAATAGCCACATTTATTTGAAAACGATCGACGCAAAAGCGCTTTTTGTGCCAGTCAGGAATATGCCAGGGGATGAATATTTAAGGCAGGTGCGTGAACTTTCCGAGGTGAAGCACACAATTTATGGTTAAAATACAAACTGTATGCCATATTCAACCCGCAGTAAAATACGTGTCACTTAATCCTTATTCAGTGGAGAGACAGGGTCACACATTTGTGTGGAAGGTCAGTGAATAAACCCCGCTAATGCGCTGGTGTCTCAGGGGCAATAGCCTGCCTCAGCTGGAGATTGTGATATCAGGGTAACTCACAGCAGTAGAGGTAATGGTGCCCAACGGTAGGATGTCCCCAGTTTATCCAGACTTTTTTCAGATACTGGGAAACACAGGTGGGTTTGAGATGCCTGTACATACGGAGTCATGTCCTCCCCCAGTAAATCCCCCAGCCCCCCTTCGCTCCCGCCGCTGTCTCAGCCAATCACGTCGCAGCCCTCCGGGGAAAGACTCAACGGCGGGCGGCAAGACAAACACGGGCCTCCGAAAAACCCTCGGCTTCCACGGGTTCACGGTCGGCCGAGCCCCGGCGATAAATCGTGTCTGACGGTCCTTCAATGGGCGCCTACCACTTCTCTCCGCTGCCCTCGAAGGGCTTTCACTGAGCCACCGCGGAAAAAAAAAAAAAAAATAAAATAAAATAAACATGGCCATGCGATTACAGCTCTCCCTGTGGTGCGTACGGAGGACCGGCGTCGGTGTTCCAGCCTGCTGAAAGACCGCTCCAAATCTGGATAAAGCGACACCGTGAAGGGGACTAGGAGAGGAGAGGACTGTTGGCAACTGGCAGGAGGTAAGGATGCCCTTTCTACCGCTAGAATTGCATCGACGAGCTAGCTCTACTCTCTAGTGCTCCTCTATTGCTATGTGGTCATAGTCCATGTGGTAGATGCGTGTACATACAGCCTATAGTCTAAGGTTCCCTTGATTTTTTAAAATATAAATTTGGTTTTAGATGTTGTTTCTATGTACTCACGAGTTCTAAGAAAGTAAAACTCTCAAGATTTCCAAACATCAGTAAAAAATAAACGTTTCTGAGGAATGCTTGCATGTGGTGACGGGGAGTGATAGATGGTGGAACTGATCTCAGCATTACCAAGGCTGTCTGGGATTACAGAGAGAGTCTGAAGCCAGTCAGACAGCTTTTCTTCAGAAGAACTGTGGCAAGGTCTCCACTATAATCGGAACAACTTACCAGCCAGTTTCCTTACACAGCACCAAAACAACAGATCACTTTAGCCCATTTTTAGGCAAAGGTCTCAGCCATGGTAAATATCGATTAGATAGTATATAGTTTGACTCCATACCTGATTTATTTATTCATTTATTTACTTACTTATTTTTTGGAACCGTATTCACTTCACAGACTTGTTTTATTGTTCCGAAGGCTTGAGTCTGGTATTATATAAACTGCATAAAATAGGCAACTATTTTCACATCGTTCAGATGACGTGGATATAAATATCCAAATTAAAGCTGTCTGTATTAACCTTGTCTTCAAATCCAAAGACGTTTTTGATCAGAGCCAAAATGCAAAAATTGTGTCACGATTGGCCTGTCTTCAGCACTGCGATTTTGAAGCCTTTTAATATGCAATTATGCTAAAAATTTGATTATACTCTTTGTCAAGAGTTGTATTTATAGAACTTGTCAAACCATTGCCAGACAGCATTGTCCTTGGTGTCTGCTGCTCTTGTAAGTATCTCTCTGCAAATGCAAATATTTCACTCATGCAATGCAGGACACCTCTATTTTTGCACCAGTAGCCTTTACCCTATCGGTAAACTTATGGAAAGTTCCCTTTCACATCCATGCTTGTCATAAATGTAAATTAAAGACCCCAGTGCTAAAAGTGCTGAGGACACATAATGTCCATTTTGAGTAAACTGGGAAAATAGACTTGGGTTACTCCTTACTTCACAGTGTGTGAAAATGTGACTTAAGTACGTTTAGTTCTCGGCTCTTCAATTGTTTTATAATTTCACTCTTGAAAGTCCCTCTTGGTCGAGGACACAGTGAGATGCCTTTCTTCGCGGGTGAGGGGTTGACTTAACTCGGCTGAAGATGTCACCGCGAGCTCGATACGGGGCTTATCTGTCATTGGGGCCTGTTATCTAGCAGGATGGTTCACTTCTGGGGCATGCTGTGCGCTGTTTGCCACCAGAAGATTGCAAACATTCAAGCTTCTGACTGCACATGGTGCTGAAAACGATGCCATCATTCGCCTGCTGTGAAGGCACTTTGGTGCCTCTGTCTCAGAAGGCTACCACAGGCTAAGGTGCTTAACCAATCGGCTTGGAGTTGGATCATCCTCTTGAAGGCGATTGGATCATTCCCCAGTTGTCGGAGCATACTAGAAACACGGTCCATATTGGCTACTCATCCCTCAATTTCAGCAAACCTGACGAGTTATAGGCCTAGTATTGTAAATACCTAGGTTATGTATTGCATTCCTGTGGCGCAATGATATGTAAGCCTGCTATTCTCACTATTTATTACGTTCACTTAGTTGAAAATACCCAGGTGGCATAAACCAAACAATTTGCTCCTAATTGTGAGTCACTGGTAATACGTGGATGTTCTGTACTATGGACATTTTTAGTTTCATCATCACTTCCAATAATTAGAGCTAATTCTGATCATTAAAATAAATGTGGTTACAGTTTAACAGATCACTGATTTAAATTGATCAAATTAATTGGTAGTAGTTTTATTGTTCAGTGATTTTGCTATGAAGAAAATTAATGCAATGGTGTCTGTATGTAGAGGGCAATAAGTCTACTCTAATTTTCCCACAATCATTTCCAGAGCAGTTCGATGCCTTATTGGACTTATTCGCCTGAAATAAACTGTAATAAAACTGTAATGTTTTATGTCTACAACGGAAAAAAATTTTTCAACAGAGCAATGAAAATAATCTTATGAACCTTTATTGAGCAAATTCCAATGTACAAGGACGGCCCGAGTGAAATGGGAGAGCTCGGCTGTAAGAAGGGAGAGAGAGAGAAAAATAGGGGGTCAGCCCCTGGGGCAGTTTTGGGGGTGTAGGCATCGCTCAGGAGGGAGTTTTTGGTTTAGGGCCTTAATCAGAGAGGAGATTTTACCAATGAAATAATCCCACAACAAACCAGGGGCTCAGACCAGCAAGTCCACAGTTACCAGTCAAGCAACAGTTTCAAAACTGCAAAAATGTGCACAGATAGCATTGAAAGTTTTTATAATTGCACAATTTTCAGTAGTATTGTAATGGTTAGCGCCGAATTTCAAAAACAGTGAGGTATTTGTCCCGTAATGCGATATTAAATGTGGTTTCATTCAACAGTAATATGCATAGAGTGATAAACACAACTGATTGAATCTTACAGAGTCTTACACTCCCTGAATTTAAAACAGATAAAAGATGGCATAAACTAAAATAAATAAACAAATTTCTAATATAGAGAAGCACAGGCAGATTCAATAAGCTCGGTATCAGCATGCCGGACATTGACAGGTTGCCAATATACTCCTGCAAATAAATTTCATTTAATATTTTGCCAAAACCGCACACAAAATGGAATATATTATGTCTGGCAGTTTAGACATAAACACTTGAATGCACATAAACAAACCTTTAACCCTTTGAGCGCTGAATAAATTTTCAAGGAATTAAAAATGCAGCTATCCTGAGCTGTTGAAAACAGCTGCGGGATAGCTGCTCCCTGCGGGAGCTCTCTTAAACAAGTTGCCACATGATAGGTTTTCAACAGCATCTGATTTTGATATCTTACATCATTGGCCAACTATAGTTGCCTATAGCGCAGAAAGGGTTAACCTTGGCCTCTTGTGGTGGAGTGTCTGATACAATCATAAATCATTCTGAGATTATGCATGGACAGTCGACATAAGCTGATTTTTGCTTGTATTCTATTGCATGAAGCAAAACTAGCTCTCTAATATTTAACCTGCTCCATGAGCAAATACTGCATTTCTGTGTGGATTTTAGAACATGGCGTATGTTAGCACAGTCATGTGACATTTCTTTGAGTTGATGTTGGACACAGGGCCTCCCTCAGGGTACTAAATACAGTGAATTGCTGGCATTCACCGGATTTCAAAAGGAGTGCAGTCACTATATATGAAATCAACATGGTCCTTTGCAAATAAAGAAAAATTTAACCCACGCTAAAGAATCTGTGTCGCACCCACTTTTCCAAAATGGAAACAATCTCAGATGATCAGGTTTTACCTGTCCTGCTATCTTGAGTTACCATGTTTATCTTTTCTGTTGAAGAATAAATTTATAAATGACATAAATTAAATTCAAATTCTGGGTAATATATCTCAGAGAAAAGTTGGTTTTGTTTATATATTGGCAAACTGAGTCTTTGATGCAGTAATGCATTAGAGGGTCTGTGTCGAGTAGGTAAAAGTTGTGATAGTATGAAGAAACAGAAATAGCATGCTTTGTGGTGCTACAAAACCACTGTGCATCCCCACGCCGTGGTCTAAGCAGCCTGCAGTTAGTTGTGGCCGAGCTAAAGTCGCACAGAGGACAACCCACAATGCGGTGTCAAGATCTCACCATCAAAAGTGCTATAAAAAATGCTAGCGGAGACATTTAACGCTTTATCGTGTACGATCACAAATAGGTGATCACCACGTTTTAACTGAGCATTCCGGCGCCAACAGAACAACCATTACTGATATTTTGACCCTTTAACTGGCTAAACCTTTTGGTGGAGTACAGTTCGAGTCATTGAATCTAATTGAAGATGCGTTTGAACTAACTCAACCCAATTCGGCCAACTCAAGCACTCAGCTGAGGTAAATTACACTGAAAAAAATCCAATCACTTTCGTGAAACACATCTTTAAATTCAATACATTGACTCAAACTGTGCTCAACTAACAGGTGGAGCAGGCAGTTTAAAGGTCAAAATGACAGACACTGAAGAACAAATAATAAATAACAAATACAATAATTACTCCAAATAAGAACTTTGAATTTGAAAAAAAAAAAAAAAAAACCAAAAAGCCCAGCCCTCAGAGGATTACTATATGATGAGTTTTGGACAGTCAAGACTTATTAAATAAACAAGCGGTCTAAATGTAAATGATTGTTCATATGTTGTAGGAATCTTTTCTTTGGCCATTTCACACAACAGACTCTGAGGTCATGATCATTAGTGCCCCAACACCTTTCACGGACACATATTATGCTAAAAAAAGACACAAGAAATTGACTGATTTTATACCAATTTGTACTGAAACTGTTATCAGTGCATTCTCCGTTTTGAAAGAAATAAAACATAATTCTAAAAAAAGAACCAAACTGCCATGGGTAGAGTTCCAGGTAGATTCCAGCCTCAGTGGACACTGTGGCACATCAAATATAAATATGCTGCATACATTTATCATGTCTAATAAAGAAGCGTCACCTCATAGACGCATTTTTTATTTTCAGCTGCGCATAACACCAGGAAGTCTGAAGTCTACTTTGCTGTTACTGAGGCTTCAGGCCAAAAAATGCGCTAACCACAGCCAAAAATAAAAAGAGTGTCTATTAGGTAATAAGTCTCTTGTCACATTTAAGTTTGTGGTTCTGCTATTTCCCACTTATTTTACACTATGAACTTTTTCCTGCTAATTAGTTTTTCATGGCAGAGCGCTTCAGCCAGTAGAAATTGTTCTGAAGCTGGTTGGTTATCAATATTTTAAAATGGAGAGCGTTTTCAGTCTGCTGTTCTTCTGCGTTAGTTTAAAGAAGCAAGTCTAAGGCCATGCATATGTTTGTCATGCTGCCGGCTTAGCTACCATGTGAATGACATGACATGTAAGATACAAATGCTGGTTACTGTTTCACCCTTAGAGCGCTAAATGCAGCTATTGTTGCTGAATGATGTAAGGTATTGAAATGAAAGCTGTTGAAAACCTATCATATGGCAACTTGTTTAAAAGAGCTCCCGCAGGGAAGCTCTTTTAAACAAGTCGCCACATGATAGGTCTTCAACAGTAAAAGATAATTAAATGTATATATTTTTTAAAATAAGGGTAAATATGTTTGCCTTCTTGGAATAAAATCAAATTCAAAAGTGACGTAACCTAGCATGCAATCTGTCTCTCCAGTCTATTTTCGTAAAATTGATTATCAATCCACAATGAGTGCTTTTCTAGTTTAATTAACACAGTGGATTGTCTACAAATACACACATCTCCTGTTAACATGACAGAGTGGCATTAGGTCATTCAGTCCGACTATTACGCCATTTTCCCACCAGTGAAGTGCGTCTAACTTCTCCAAAACTAAGATACAATCTAGAATTAGTATCCAGCACTGTATCAAACCTGCTCTTGAAAACCTCCACAGCATGTGCCTCTGTCACACGACCTGCTAAACTATTCTTCATTGTGGCAACTCTCTTTGCAAGATGAATAAACCCATAAATAAACAAAACTTCCTAAGAGGAGTTGTTTACAAGGATCGAAAATTCTGTCTTGAGCTTCATCTGAAGGTCTGTGCCCTGTTGACCTTCCATTTCCATTTTCAAGGACAATCATAAACCAGTTACTGTTCACAAATGTCTGTTTTTAATCATTGCCTATCAATAATGAGATGGAAATTGCCAGTGCAGTGTACTGCCTGATCAGGAATACATAATTCTATCATTTTAGCAGTGCATGATTAAAAAAGTTAAATGCAAAAATACAAGCCAAAATTATTGATTAATTTTCCTTGAAAAAATTGTTTACACATTGCAGTAGCATTATAATTCAGATCAACTGTTTATGCCTAACTTTACCATAGAGCTGTAACACCACATTCAGAGACATAGGGCTCTATCTCTGACAGATATTTGAAAAATGCCACAGGAGAGATCACAGAGTGATCCAGCCTGTTTTATTCACTTTTTTTTCCCAGCACCAAATATCACTGCAGGGGACTCATTTTATTTCCAGTAAGTGACAGATTTACGCAGTGGCACATGCATAATGATGTGGCTATTTATAGCTTTGTAATTTTGCCAGTCATATTTCATAAAGCAGGGAGGAAGGGAGCGGCATATTTCTGGAGGAGGAGAGAAATATGCAGGTATACATTCCGCTTACTCCTGCAAACAGCACAGACAGCAATCCATCCCAGCACTGGAGCTGGTGCTGGGCACTGCCCCGAATATCCATGCCGTGTTCATTTATCAAATGTGAAAGCTTCCAAAAACTGAAGTTCCTACACCAAAAACGGTCTTATAGCAGCACTGGTTCTACTTTCGAAGTTTGCATTCAAACTTTATGATCAGATTTTTGTAGATCGCATACAAGAGCTTTCAGTTGGGGTCAGTTTATATTTTAATCGAATAAACACTACTTTTATTGTACGTGGTTGGTAGTCTGATTGTTTTGCATTGTTTTGTGTCATGTTATTGTTGTATTGTCCTGTTTTTTTTGGTTTTTTTTTTGTCTGAATATGCAAACTGTTATCTCAATTGTCTATCTACAACATAGTTAAATAAAGGTTGCTATAATACTAATAATTCCAACCATTGATTGGAAAAGAATCAGAATTATTCTCTTTCCTGTTCAAGTAGTAAGCTCCACCCATGATGTAGCTGGGAATAACAGGCAGCCCTGAAAATTTACCGCACTGGGCCGCATGTTTTTAGTTCACTTCCACTGGGATTTTTGATGCTCTTTCCAGCCGGTGGGCCTCCTTCTAGAATGATCTCCACCTCTTACCCACAGCCCCAGTTTCAGGGAATAACAGTATAACATTTCAGGCTGACTACAGCAACAATTTATTGCATAGGTATAATGCACAATATGGCATGGAAACATACCAAATTAACTGAGACCAAACTTAGCTTAAGTGCTAGTTGTAATTCACTAGCAAAACTTGCCGTCGTTTTACGATGCTGACCTTCCCAAGTAATGCTTCGTGCTTTAGATAATGTGTCTGAACAGCACATTAAAGTCCAAGCGGCTTTATAACGTAATTCAACATTATGAGTGAGAAGCGGAGGCGTATATTAGCCTTGTGAGGCCCAGTCAATGCTGGGAAATAATTGCTTGAGCGTGCGCCAGTCGGGCTACGCATAATGAGCGAACCATATGGTGCGGTGCATTACGGTCCATTTAAAGCACCGGTCACCACATGTGCTGGACCAGCATGAACGTCAAAATATTCTGCCATCTTGGAATGCGTGAGAGCCAGGTTCTTCTCGCACTGATTATCTTCTATGGAGGAAAAAACCCACAGCCTAGCCGGAAAGGACAACGTGGATGACGACTTTCCTGTTTGAAAAACATGGGATTAGGTCTCTGAAAATATAGCAGAAGGTCAGACCAGAAAAATGGAGATACAAGACGGCCAGGAGCAAAGCAGGCGTCATCGAAAATCCTGTACTTCCCTGTCTGCGCGACCAGTGTTCTGATTCCTGCACCGAGACGTCATCCTTTTTCTGAGAGCCATTCCGACTCAGCCTGGCTGTACCTGTCATGCTTTCCAGGAGACGTCGTTGCACACATAAACACAAGAGTCTCTCGAGGCCGCGGGCCTCTCTGGGCATGGCTAATGCATTCTCCTGCTCCCTTGTTTAGCCATGAAAGAGCGGCGCATTATCCGCAGAGCTTTGTTCCCATTTATTACGTGTTGGATTTGCGCTGGCCCTGGGTGCTGCGCGATCTCTAATCGCGGCCGCCAACATCAGCGCCAGTTCACTGCGTCCGCCACAGGGCCCTGTCTACTTTTGGGCTGAAAGATGCTGTCACGCGCTGGGTAATGGAAGAGCCTGTAAAATGCCCTGAAGTGACCGCCAGACATGTGACGCCTCTGTGCTGAACGGAGGGAGACACAGAGAGAGAGGGGGAAAAGGAGAGAGAGAGGGAAGGAGGGGGAGAGAGAGAGAGGGAGGGGGAGAGAGAGAGAGCGAGGGGGGAGGGAGGGCAAGAGACAGAGGGAGAGAGAATATATGTATGTTTGTTAGGGAAGGGCAGAGGGACAGAGAGAAAGAGAGTGTGTATGTGTGTAAGGGAGACAGAGTTTTTGTTTTTATATCATGCTGGGGACCAAAATACCTCTCAAAGATAGTAAAGTCTGAGAAACCATGCCTCGTGGGAACCTTTTCTGGGTCCCCATGGGTACACATCTTCATTCAGGGCTTAGGGCTAGGTTTAGGTCTAGGGTTGCTATTAGAATTATGGTTTGGTTTAGGTCTAGTTTTAACGTTAGCTATTAAAATTAGGCTTTAGATTAAGGTAAGACCATAAATTCAGGTTGAAGGTTTGGCTGTTTTTGGGGGTGTGTGGGTTAAGATTAGGGTTAGCTTCAAGATTGAGGTTAGGGTTAGGGATAGAGTTAGGGTTAGGGATAGGGATAGGGATAGGATTAGGGTTAAGTCTAGGGGGATGCTAATGGGATTTTGGAGTAAAAATACTTTTTTAGTCCCCAAGGGGATAGCAAAAACAAACATGTGTGAGTGTGAATGTGTGTGTGTGTGTGTGTGAGAGAGAGAAAGAGAGAGAGAGAGAGAGAGAGAGAGAGAGAGTGTTGTGTGTGTGCATGTGTGAGGTTCTGTGTGTGTGGTTTTGTGCATCTCTGTGTGTATGCGTGTGTGTGTGTGTGTGTGTGTGTGTGTGTGCGTGCGTAAGGGAAATAAAAACAGTGTTATGGGGAAAGCATGAAAGTGCATATTTGTGAGAGAAAGAGTGTGTGTCAGTGAGCGAGAGAGAGAAAGGGAGAGAGAGAGGGAGAGCGAGAGAGAGAGAGATTATATGTTGACCTGTATGATGTATGCTGGCAAGGCCCCTACACGCAATAGATTGCACATTATCTTTATTATGGCTTTATTAATCACCAGACTTGCTGTAAGCAACACATAAGCAAAACTTACTTAACACACACTCAGGACCTGTAAACCCTCCACAAATAGAGTATACGTTTGTTTATGCAAAGCCACAAAACCAGTTTTGTTACACTTGACACATAAAGAAAAATGTCAAGCACTGCCTGTTTTGAGATCCAGTTTTTTAGATCAGGCATTTCAAAACATACCGACGCATGTGCATACTCTTCTTCAGTTGATGAAGATAAGACCAGTGCCGCTCATAACACACTTGAATGTACTGGATAAAAAAACACTCAAAGACAAAACACACTGTTTTGAATAGCTGTTCCCTCTTGACCTTGACAATCAATGATTAAAATTTTTCATATTTTTAAAAATATTCATAAAAATTAATATTTTTCACAATTTCATTATGAAAATAGATAGTGTGGGGTTGTACTTTTTAGGAAGCTGACAAGTAGATACTTAATAAAATTCTGGACGCATACTAGCATGTAACTTAGCACTCTCCTGCAAGATATCTGGCCATTTTTTAATGGAAATTAGAAATTTACATATTCGATAATGACATGATACTGCACCCTCAAAAACTGAGCATTTCATTCCTCTTCACAGAACTACATCCGCTCCGCAAAGAAATGTGGGAGCGTTTGTTACACATACTGCCTTACAGACTGAAAACTGGAAGCAATTCTTTTCAACATTCGGGAGTACAGTTACTTTGACACTGGAATAAAAATGCAACCTCTCAGCATCTTGAGGCAAACACAAATGGGATTTGGCAAAGCATGAACTCACAGCGTGATGATAACAATAGACTGTCTTCCCTTTGCAAATTTTTTATTATATTCCTACAGTGGAGAAAGGAGCACTCAGGCTTTCAGCAGATAAAAGGAGTGAACGAGTGAATCGGGCAGGCATTTGCAAAGCCCATAAAAAAAAAAAACAAATAAACATAGGACATTTCAACAAGTATTTCAAAGATGAATTTTGCAAGTGAATGTGGGAGTTAGGCTGTCACAAAGAGTTTATCCTGAGATGTCCCCATCACTGGGTATTCTGAGCTCTCCTACAGAGACTGATGTGCTAAGCGGTGTCTTTCAGAACTCCAATAACACGCTCCAGGTTTTACCGTTTCTAATAACAATGCTCTGTGTACCATAGAGGGACACACTGTACCAAACCTCTCTGTGCGTCGGTGACAGCGACAGTGTAGTCTATGCCTTGAATACATTACACCTTTACGTCCAAACCCCTGCTTGATGTTTATAACAAATAAATGCTCCCCTCGAATAAAAACGGAACTATAAAAAAAAACACAATTTATTCAGTACCGCCGAAGATATGCAGACGCACTGATATTAATATTCCATATTTTGCAGTACACACAGCAGTAGTATGGTATGGTGGTTCAGTCATAATGCACAGGATAAGGTGTCCTTGAATTTGCCTGCGGCAAGGAAAGTTAATGTTGACACAGTTCACAGCTCAGTTTGTGGAAGACCTAGGAAATGATCTGCTCGTAGGCGGGAAGTAGGAATGTTCTTATGTATATAATGAGCTGTCAGGCTGTAAAAACTTGCACATCTTTCCAGAAACTTATGGCTCATATGTTACCAGCATAAGGGTATTTAGGTATATTTATAAATGCTGAAGTTTTAAGGGTTTGTGTATTTTGTGTAGGTTTTATTCAAGCATGACTTTGGAGGTTAAATTTTTTTGTAGAAGCTGAAATATGATCTCATATGCTGAGTATATTGCAAGCAATGAATCTACCCAAAATTATTTCTGACTTATAAACAGTTTCAAGTTGACTTTTTTTTTCCCTGCTCAGCGATTGGCAGGCTCAGTGATTTGTGACATGAGGTAATGGAAAATAGTTATTCTATTGATTTTGAGGCTAAAATCAAAGAAGAAGACGAAATCCAAATAGTTACAGTCCAAATATTGCCTTTGAGCTGGTTCTCGTCCACAGAATCCAATCCGTCTCACTTCACAATTACATTATCATTTTCTGAAAATGCAAAGAGTATGAAGGATGAGGCGATGGGATTGAATGAATGTGACGGCACTGTTGTTTGAATTATGAATGCCAAAAGAAAAATGCATCATGCAGAGCTGATATGCGATTATTGGAGTCTCTGAAGGGAAGAATTAATAGCTGCGGGAGAATTTATGAGGTTTTTGGAGACCGATGAGCTTAATAATTGGATTCTGCGGAGAGAATCTTTAATGTGGGGAAATTTACACGAGGACAAATGTTTCCAATGAATCATAATTGAACAGTGTGCCCATACATCCTGTTTTATTTATTTTGCGAGTGCTATAACACAATAATACGATGGCAATTTAAGCGTGAGGGGTGTTGTTTTAAGCGAAACATGAGAGGGATTTGTTTTCATCGCGATGGTCTGTGAAACTGCCTTTGGCTCGGCACGCCAGGAACGTTCGCCTTTTGTTTTTAGCCTTTTCCGTTCTGCACACGATTCCGCGACCTTTACACCGAGTCACTGACCCCGAGAGGCGGCAGCCCAAACGTTCGAAGGCTTGCGAGTTGTTGGCGAAAGATTAAAAACAGAAACAGGAAGTCTGGTTCTAACATTCTGAGGAAGTCGCTGTCCCTCCACCTTACCCCCTACACACACACACACACACACACACCTCCCGGTCTCAGAGCTGCAACTGAAAGTGATTTGGCAGCAGTACGGCAAATAGGTAAAAGAACAAGGTGAATACGGGTGACTGCAGGCAAGAGGAATGTTATCACCAGAGGGCCAAGTCGCGGGAGCAGCACCCGAGAGTGCAATTCCTCTGTTAAATTTATGGGATCGGGCTGTCTGCAAGCCTAAACGATCTTCTCCCCCATACCCACCGCTGTAACAAGTGTAGGTCTCTAAAGAAGCAACCAGATATGAACTTTCTACATCCTCATGCTGCAGACCTGGAGACCAGGCTAACATGGTCCCATTAACCTGGTCACCTTCAGAATGTAAAGAGCGATGGAGATGATATAAATAATGGAAGGAAACTAGCACTATGGGCATGTCCCCATGGTCTAAAAGACGTATTTCCCATCTCATGCTCGTCTCATTCTGCTTTGAGTAATGGGGAAGAGGCAAGTGGAGGGAAATATTATATTTTTGGTAACGTGACAGATCCTCTGTTTATGGATTGAAATTACTTGAGCCGGAATGGTGCTCACGCTCAGCTTTAATGCTAAAGTGACTTGATCCAGAATAGAACCCATGATATTCCAGCATCATTATGCGTATTCCACGACTCTAATAAAGGAGGAAAGCGGGTATATGGAGCAGAGAGATAGATTATGCGTATTGCAGCCACGAGGCAACTGAACGGAGCACTTTGGCTCATTTTCTATTGCTGAAAAAAAAATGTGGCTTTACAGGACATATTACTAGCGCTGTAATGCATAGAGACAAAATAAAGCAGTGAACCAAAGTTTAACCCAATCTTGAACTTCAAAAATATAGGCCCTAATGTTAATTTAATTTAAAGTTTATGCCCACTGTTGTGCTCATAATCATAATTCTGATGCAGTTTGACTGTTTGAAACAATAAGTAAAAATGAACTGTCTTGTCCCACAGAGCACATACGGTAACAAACCTGCCAAGAGCTTCGAGAGCGTATGGTGTTAATGGTAAGCGTTACTGTATGTTAACGCTTGCTATGTTATATATTGTTTCAGTTTATTCCTTTTTTATTTATATATGTATATGTATATATAGGGTGAGGCCTCGCATAAGCCCTTTGGGTTTCTTGCCTCCTCCTTGCACTTTACTTATTTTATTACATCGTGTGTACTTTTTGTACTGAATTTTAAATTGTGCTAAATAAAATCAAATCAAATCAAATCTGG
This sequence comes from Gymnothorax javanicus, assembly GCA_029692085.1. NCBI lineage: Eukaryota > Metazoa > Chordata > Actinopteri > Anguilliformes > Muraenidae > Gymnothorax > Gymnothorax javanicus. The sequence goes on from CM056198.1 coordinate 124,351,239, forward strand.
TAACAGCGTTTCAGATCAAAGGCTGTACAGCGCTTCCAGTACTGTCAGTGATATTTCTTCCTGGAGCACAAATGTATACAGCTGAATCTCATCAATGTGATACTCTGCCCTGAAAATGAGTGGTTAATTGTGAAAGTCTTTACCATCCTCCCAGTGTTAGCACCATCCTCCCAGTGCAGGTTTTCAGCACATGCTAATGAGCGCGATTGTGAACTAATATGTAACGGGTATAATGTGGAGGGTAAATTACAACGTCGCTTTGGAACACCAGGGAACTCTTGGAAGAAGCAAGGGGAGACGCAGCAGACCCACTCTACTCAAGAGGAGATTGTTGCGAACAAGTAAAATAAATAAATAAATAAATAAAATAAAGTCTATTTTTGGGCACTCCTCATCCTCTTGCCAAACTAAATATTTCAGTGAAATTCCCACTGAATATTTAGACACAGTTCTTTTTGGCTGCAGAAGAGGCACCGCAAAACTCTGCAAAACTTTCCAGGACTCATGTTAACAGTCTGTTCTCTAAAGAGCAGCTAAGGAAAGTTACAAGGCCAACTGGATTGTCTACAGTCTCTAACCTGAGTACAATTAAGTAATGTCCCACCTCATTCAAACAACTACTCCCTCATTTAGGTGAACAACTAACATTTAAAACCAAAGAAACAGAGGTACTATAAATCTGCCTTAAGGTGGATGCGCGCAAGACTACTGCCAAGCAAGACAACTTGGATTGGTTGCACAAAAATATACAAAACTTTCTTGCATCATCTTCGAGACGTCAAGTTTTCAAATTAACCATTATACAAAAAAGAACAGAGAAAAGACCAAGCAATATTGATGGAGTTTGCTTAGTTGCTCTGGAACCAACTGAAAACAGGTCACTGTGAATGTTAAGCCATGTTTCCTTCAAACACGTTCGGCATAGTGCCCTTAGAACGGGTTTGTAACCTGTACGGACCGGTACCAAAACCCTGTATCTGATTTGTGTTTCAACTGTGGACAGTGCTCTTACATGTAGCTTGGATTGTTACCAAATCGCAAATGGTATGTCAGCAACGTAAGTGGCAGGTTTGTGTTTAGTCCTTGTTGAGTAAGAGTGATGATTCTTTCAACCAATCAACAGGCAGCTGTTTTTCTAGCTCCATCTTTTAGTTATGGATTAGTGAGCTAGCGATCGCAGCAAGAGGATAACAAAAGGGAATGAAGTGGATCTTTTGCTTCCATCCACAAAGTTTGACAATGGAGACACAAAAATAACTGTTCTAACTTGTAACAAACTGAACTGAACAGAACCAGACTGCTCGGTGGAAACGAGGCTTATACGAGTAAAAGTAGTTTTTACAACATAGTTTTTGTTGCAATTTATACTCCCTCTTTTCTCCTGACTTGAAACAGATTGAAGAATAAAAATGCTTTAAGACCTGTTTTAATCTAGGTCCCGGCAGATGGCCACTTACATTTGTTTATGCATGCTTTAAAAATGTCAAGGTGAGGCCAGGGTGACCAAATACCGACAGCTCAAGAGCTGAGTCATTCTGGAAACTTCCCCCTGTGAGCGTGTACATTCAAGTACCATACGTCACATTCTTCACGGCAGGAATGTCATATTTTAACTCATACTCCTTACAACTGTAATATCTCTCAGGGTGGGAAAAAAAGATAGAACTGAGAATGCTTATTTGATCAAGCAGCTAGCTAATATAAATAAAACTAAGATTAGGAACATGATCTAGGATTAGTTTCTGTTTTCTTTAATATGAAATACTACAATAAGTACTGTGCTCCATATGCTCCTGTCAGTGAGCTTTGACTTATGGTTACATTTCTTTTCCGCTTTTTTTTTTCTTTTTCGATGTTGTCATCATTTTTTGACGCAGTTCCCAGGGTCCCTGAAATAATTTAGCTATTTTTGGGACTGACGCAACCTCCGATCAAACACCAATTACCTTGCTTCTTTGGAACTCTGTTAGTACCTCATTATGGCTGCTTCCCTTGACTTACCTTAACTGCTGGTGGTTTGGCCATTTTCGTGAAGTCATTTGCAGCATTCAAATAAATAAAAATTACCTGTCATTTTAAACACCTGTAAGCTGTGCTTTTACATACTGTGATCCAATTACAAAGAGTCTCCGCATATTTTATTTTTTTTTTTTTGGACTTAGATTAATTGATGCAAGGCAAAAACACGATCTTGTTATTGAAGGCAAAATGTGCTACCATAAAGGGTATAATCTTTGTCAGATGTGCTCGGGGTTTTCGTGAATCCCACCCCTGTTTTTGTAGCATGGGCCTGAAACATTTTACAGGGATGACTCATCGCCTGGGTTGGCAGTTCAGGCTGGTTAGCAACGGCAAAATCTATTTTTGGCGACTCCTCGTCCTCATGCCAAACTAAATATTACAGCAAAAATTCCCTCCTTAAGATTTAGACACAGTTCTCATTGGCAGCAGAGGAGGGATTGTGAAACTCATGCCTATAAAACTCTCCAGGACTCATGTATTAGCAAGCTGTCCGCTAAAGAACACTGTAGGAAAGTAACAAGGCCAACATGAATTGCCTACGCTCTCTCACCTGAGTAATTGAAAGTTCTGTCCTTCCACCATTCATTAAAATCCATGATTACTACATATCTGAAGTGCGCACTGGTTAGCAAGCTGTAGCAATTTTTACCAATGACCTGTCACCTGGAAGACTGGGAGGAAACTCTACGCCAAAAGTAGTTGTGTTGCCTGGCGAAACTCTGTTAGTCTGTCAGGTATCAGATGGACATCCAGGCCAAATCCAAAACTGCTGTGCCCTTGAAATGCAGCTGTCTACTAAATATACTGCCAAATTTCGTATTACTGGCTCTAAACTGATCTGAAACTGAATGACTTCATCCCTATTGGTCATTTAAAAACACTGGGAAAACGTTTTGAACAAGAGACTCTTGTTTAAAGGAACCACTATTTTGGCTCTATGACACCATTAAAAAAAAAAAAAAAAAATCTTAGTATCTTAGTTTCCTTCTTTAACATGATGTATGTAACCATTGGTTTTAATGTAGTGTCCTGTTGAAAAGGAGACAGATCTTTCGATCAGGGTCCCTGATCAAATATATCTTGAATAGAATAAATAAAATGAAATAAAATACTTACCACCAGCTCAAATACTGTGTAGAGCTCTGGCCACAGCGAGCTGAAAACACTAAATAAAAAGGTGGTTAAGATTGTAATGACAAGTAAACTATAATCAGAGTGAGGCAGAACCATCTTTAAGTCTAATCACAATTGGAAAGATAGTAGAAGAAGAGGTTGTGGCTTTTTTATTACAAGAGTTGACACCTTATAACTCACCCATTCAAACTCTGCAGAATGATTTAGAGAAAAAAATCAGACAGTCAGCAACTAAAGTATGTTCCGTAGATCACGTTACAATTATTATTACAGTTAGTTACAACCATGACCACGTGTAGCGAAAGCATAATGTTTTAGCCATTTTCTACACATATAATTTAAGATAATTTGAATCAATATTCTGTTTGAGATGTTTGGGTTAGAAGTATTTTCTGTTCCGTGTTGTAATGTGGAATGAAGGTTTGGCCAGTGACTAATGACGCGATAGAATGGTGTTTTCTCATTGGCTGCTGTGTGTATAGTATAAATACATCGTGAGCCCGCGAAACGGCAGAAGCCACTGGACCTTTATGCAACACGGTCTTTTGACCAGCGCACTAATTTCGGTTAGTTTACTAAGAAAAGTCGAAAGTCTATTATTTTTCTATTTTGTATGATTTCAGTTTTGTAATAAAGATACTAAAAGAAGAATTTAGCTTCAAGACTTTTGCTTTCTGATGTCAGTATGTTGCGTTGCGGTCCGAGGCTAGTGAGGCAGCTGCTGCACCCACACATAGTATTTGGGTATTTGAAATACACTTGTAGTAAACATCCTTCTCTCATCCAGACCACTCATTTAACATAAGCTAGAGTAATCAAATAAGCTGACTTGACCAGTGTCTCTGGAAAGTGATAGCGCACCCTTCTGGTCTGCTGGAGAAGTGACAGATGCAGCGGCTGGATTTCAGTCTGTGGTTACTGAGTTGACAGTTTCTCTGTTCAAACTGCCAGCCCATGTTATGAAGAGCGTTCGGCTCTGTCACAAATAGTAAACAAGGCCAATAAAGATCTCTGAGCTGAACTCAAAAAAATAAAAACAGTTGACTCAAAGAAAGAAGGCCTCAGCTTCAAATCCCACCCGGGGCCTTTCAGTCTGTTGTTAGCATGTTCTCCTTGTATTCGCATGGATTCCCTCCGGGTTCTTTGATTTCCTCCAACAGTCCAAAAACATGTATATCAGGATATCGAAGACTCTGAATTGCTAATTTGTGTGAGTGTGTGAGTGAATAGTGGATGTACTCTGCGATGGATTGGCAAAATTTACTCGACATAAACCCTCTTCTCACCCATTGGATGCTAGAATAAGCTCAATCCCTTCCTTGGTGGCCCTGATCAGGAATATTCGTTTTGATAATGGATGTACGGATCTCAGACTGGTTCAACTGTAGTCCTACTATCAAGAGTCACTTCTGCATGAACAGACAATATGGTTTTCAAGGGCATGCTGACCATAGTTTACTCATGCAAGGTCATTTTACTCTGAACATTTGACTGTGTTTTGAGCCACAGGCAGTGGTGAACTGAGGAGTATACACACCTCTTCTTCTATCAATTTGCAGCATCGGCACCTATCGGCCAGAAAGCCATCGAAACACATAGGAAAGTATACCCAATTTCTCCCTAGTGATCCACCCATCACCCTAATGGAGTATACCCACTTCTCCTGGGACTACTACACCACTGGACACGGGGTCTGCTGGTGTATTATCTTGGAGTTACTATGGTCGGATTAGCCATGGGGACCAATGAGCCATATCACGTTTGTAATCAACAGATCAGAGCTGCTTAAAATAGGCAAAATAGTGATATGGCTCATCGGTCCCATCGGGTCCCAGTCTCCTCCCATCTTGCAGTTAGATCCTTAAAACCAGGTGAGGTGAAGTGGATTTGATGAAACAAGCCCTGACTGACTGATATCAGCTGGGACACCATATTCTCTGGGGTCAGGGTTGGCCATACTTGATTTATGAACTTGTTTTATGACAAAGACCTCCTCCTCTCAGTTACCTTTTGACCCTGATGGGGTATACATCATTCACAGGAGCAGATTCTATCAGTCACTCTGCTTCATCTGTCATAACTCGTCACTTGCAAGGACGTGTCATCGCAAGGGAATCTGCCGGTAGTTAGCGAGGAATTGTACAGAATTTCTGCCCCTCGTTCTGACAACGAGAGCTGAGAGGGCTGGTCCCTTGAGATCTCGAGAAGCTTTTTGCCGGTGATTCGCTCGTGTTTACCTCACAGTGTTAACAGCTGTCTAATGATGTGAAACTGAACATCACCACAGACTATGCAAAGGCTGCATTTTTGCAGCATCTCAGTCATTTCACAAAACGGAAAAAGACAAGCTCTTGCTGTGAATCACACCTCTGATGTCTTACTTGGGGAAACATACATTTGTTTCTCGGTGGAGGGTTACAGATATGTTGTCATAATGTTCATAACTTATTATAATTGTTTTATTATTATTATAATAAAATCCTCTGAAATGGTAACTTTGGTCTATAACTGCAGTATTTTGATGCATGTCTCTGGAGTTGGTCCCAATGATGCTTTAACTCCAACATGACAAAAGTGAATCAGTTTACACTTGTTTACAGTTGTACATAGAGGCCTTTACATTTTAATCTATTCCAGGATAAATACAAACAAACATACATGCAGTAAATGATAAATTTAGCGCAGGGTTTTGGTCAGAAAAGCTTTGTCTTCTGCTGAAAAGGGTACACAATAATGTAATTTATGCTGCATAGGAGTTCCACGCGCTTGCCATGGTAAAATCATTTTTACCAATTGAAAAAAGAGAAACAAAACAGTGGCGAGAGAGATTAACTAAGAAACCACTCTGCACCAAATCCAACCCTTGACTCAAACTCCAGACTTTCAGTTTCTCTATTATGCTAAAGCTATTATCCATGTTTAACCAATCACCCCACAGCCTTCCCCTTAAGCACCTCTCCAGGAGGCCATTACATAAAGGCCTAAATATGGTAAAGAATTTGCAGGTGGTGTTTTGAGAGAAATGCCAGCATCATGTCGGAGATGCCGTTTAACCCTGTAATAGTTT